>JAAFCE010005724.1:6597176-6628705 GCA_013389805.1 Trigoniulus corallinus
TGCAGTCCTGTAGCCATGCAGATTACCCTGAAGTTCAACAGTTTTGGAATTGCATCTAAATGAGTCTGCCCTTCCCTGTAATTTCACTTCGGAATACTAGACTGATGCATCCGGGACCCTGTCACAGACGGAAAATATTAAGTAGCGGATAGTATTGGGAGTACAGTACTACAGTATCTGATATTTCGATTTTTTTTTTTTTAAGAAATGGATTTGAAGATGAACTTCCAAAAACCAACTCCAGTAACGCCATTCAGTATTCTAGGTATTTGAATGCAGTTCGTCAAGGTCAGATTCAGTCATCAAATTGTCCACTTCCGCTTTCGAGATGTTTACCAAATGTCCATGGTATCCTCGAGGATCCGATGTTCCAATTCATACGAGTGGCGGACAATTTCATGTCAGTTCGTATAATGTGAGGAATGCTGTTTACAGTGGTGTATGAAAAATAAATTATTGATTTTCAATGGAAAAGCTTAGTTGCAAAAACCGAACGAGTATAACAATGATGCTCCGGTCAGTGGTGCATTGAAATGATCAGCGACATGGTACATGGCTTGTGGCGAAGTTCTGGAACATCCGTCTCCATGTGAGTACATCTGCAGTCATTGGCTGTCCAAGTAGACATTAGTAGTGCTATTAACAAACGTACATACGGGTTCCACCCCGGCGAAAGATCCGTCTGCGTTCTCGCCGTGTCCCTTTGCACCTGTTTCTTTGTGCCTTTATCTACCCTGCACCTGCATCTTTATCTACCTTTTTGGCTCTTGCTCTCTAGTTACTATCCTGCCTTTGTCTCTCTCACTTGGCGATTTTGTCAGTGGCATGCCGGTAGTGTCGAGCCCCTGAGTGCAAGACCTTATTTGGCGCCCCTATCCCAGTTCTCTCGCCTAATACAACATCGCTATATAAAACAAAAGTAACACTAATAATTTAGAGAAAAGTAATTTATACAATTTAGATAGAAGTCATTGTTTACAGCAAATGCAAATAGTTGTTTCTACCCTGAGATCTTTGGCGCCTGTGGGCTGCACACGTTGCACTCTCTTCTATCTCTGCATGCCTGTCTCTCCATCTGTCTGTCTCCCTCTGTCTCTCTCTGTCTGCCTGTCTCACATTTTCCCTCTCTTTGCCTGTCTGTGTAGGTGTCTTCATCTCTCGGCTCTGTGTCTGACTAAAAATGTTTGGGGTGTTGAAAGCCACTTCTATTCAGTTCTCTGTCAGTGCCATCCGGGGCACCTGCTCACAAACAGGGTTACGCCAAAAAATTGTTGCTCACATTACACCCATTGACTTTACTGCTTTAAATTGCTCTACCTAACCATTCAGTGAATCGTAAATGGATTGCATACTTGACTTACAGTACGATCGAGAGTGAAGTTTAGGTATGCCTTCCGTTTTGAACCCATGGGGTAAAATACCGTACATGTCTCAGATCGGTAAAACTCTGGCACGTAAGAATCTAAGCATTTGCCCCTTGTAATCCGTGAAAGAAATTGTCGCAGTGAAAGATACAGGAGCCCGCCCGACTCGGGTTAACCAGTATTTGTACTATTAGGTTGGCACCTCCCGCGGGCAGCCTCCTAAGGGTTCGTCCTGTTATGGCTTCCTGGCTTACTCCCCAACCCATGAAACTAATCCAGATTGTTGCATCCTGCTATAAGCGGAAAGAGAGTCAAATTTTAATACACAAGCAAACTGCAATATATTTTAGTTGTTGTGTTATAGGGTGGGTGATTAAAACATTTACTATTATTCCAATGAAAATATTTTATACCTTTTGTGGTATCCCAGATCAAGTGGATAAGTTCGACATGACCTCTAGTCAGAGATGACGCTTGGTGTAAAATTCGCATGTAACAAATGCTTTTAAAATATCTTTAGAAAAGACGAATCATTATAAAATTAATAATGATATTTCTTCTTCCTATTAAAAAAGTTAATGACTATAAATTGTTGAATTTCTGTTTGAAATTTGATGGTGATGAAGTTTATTAGAGGTCATTACTTGAGTACGACATGAAAGGTTACAGGTTTTATAGCTGGAAACATTAATTTAGTTTTAATCTAAGAATTCCAGCTTGTAGTGGCCATGTGCTAATCAAATGACATGCCATCTAACACGTAGTTGATACTTGTGGAGGTTTTTATATTTAAATAGATGCTCTCGATGTGACTGCTATCAAAATGCTATATAAACTGATAACTTGTATGGAGAAGACAAACCTGTAAGTTGAGTGTTGCGTCTACCGGCTGCCATTTTCAATTCTTTTTTCTGTCTTCGTTGGAATCCAGGATATAGTGTCATCGAATTCGAAGTTTAATACTAAATTGGATATGAAGGAAGGCTAACCGTCAAATATCAATAACGTTGTTATTGTATTTTTTTTAGTAGAAACTTCAAATCAATATAGAGTTCCCGTAAATAATACGACAGTTTTTATATTTCCAACGTCGCGCCTACCGCTATGTTTACAAACCGAACTTCATGACGTCATTCACGACGTCATCGCTATTTGAATAGAACGCATTCCAACGGACAAAAAATAGAACGCCAAGATTTGAATTCACGTAACGGCTCATCTAAATTCAATTAAACCACTCGTATTATTACGAAAGTAGATTGGTAAAGGATCATTTTATTGAGAAGAATCATTTAACGGTGAGTTATCATTTTTTTTAAATTTACAATTATGTGCTCGAAGGGAAATGGACACTACATATCGTGCGAGGCGGCGAAAAGGTTATGCCATTCTATCGGTAAACAGCCAAGTTTGTGATTTCCGGTTTCCTTTTTGCCCTTTTCTGCCTTAACGTCTTCTCTTATCTATTTCTGCTTTGGATTCCTGTTTCAAGGGGCTTTACTGATCCTGCCTGCTATAGTCCGGAAAGATGTGAAGAAGAATCGGATAAGGAAGTATTCGGTTGTAAGCATTGGTTGTCAACTCATTTCGTGCTTTCGTGGTTGGGAGAATACAGGGGAATAGTTTCGGTTTGATGGAATTTTATGGATCGACTTTTTTAATATAGGCCCCCTAAATGAGTAGGACATGTTGTTGATTACCACGGAAAAGAAACCAGATGCCGGTAGGAGCCCGATTTCCAGAGTTGTGGGGTTGTAACTACTCCAGGTAACCCATTTAATTTATATTACGTTAGGGTTAATTCACAAGAAATAATCATACCCGTCTGTGACAGGGTCGGGTCTGCAGGTTCTAGCCCTCCACTCCCGACTATCTCCCACTAGGTCCCCGTCCGCCTCTCACACTAGCAGGCTATCCGTAAGGATATGGTAGTGTGTGGCGTGGACGGAGACTGAACCGAATGGAGGGCTTGAACCCGCAGCCGCGACCCTGCCACACGCGGGATAAGGGAAAGATGAATATAACTACGTTCGTGAATATAGTATATCTAACCTACCACAAGCTAACCTAACCAAAGCTAAGGGAGCGGCTGAATTGCATTGGAAACACCAGTTCTCGTCTGATCACTGAAGTTAAGCAACGCAACCCCAGCCAGTACTGACATGGGTGGCCGCTTGGGAAAATTGGGTACCGCTATGACCAAAAAATCGTCGCATCAGTGTAGCGTCTGTGCAGACTCTGCATTAGAACTACTGTATGCCGTGGACGGGGTTCGAATGACCTTTTTTGTTGAAGGGCCCTAAAACACCAATGAAAAGCATCAAAATAACCCTAACCTACTGTATGATAACCTGTCCTAACCCAGCTCAAAGGATAACAACGAATGATTATTATGAAAATGAACAATAATGCCTGCTGCGTTTCTTTTTCCTAGCCCTAACGGGAGCGGCGAATTGCGTTGGACACACCAGTTCTCGTCTTATTACTAAAGTTATGCAGCGCAACCTCAGCTAGTACTGACATGGGGGGCCGTTTGGGAAAACTGGGTACTGCTAAGACCCAAAAATCGTCGCATTAGTGTAGTGTCTGTGCAGTCTGCATCAGAACTACACTGTGGACGGGGCTCTAATGACGTTTGTAGTTGAAGGGCCCTAAAACACCAGCAAACAACTAGCCCTAACAAATGTAATTCAAATGGGTTAACTGGAGTAGTTACAAGCCCACAACTGAAGGATGTGGGCACCTCAAAGCATCCGGTTTGCTTGCCGCGTTAGTCAACAGCATATCCTACTGATTTATATATAAAAAAATCCATCCATAAAATTGGTAAAAAAGCCAATTTTGAAAATCCCCATATCTAGAAACATAGCCAACGGTTTTTACCGATCCTGGCTGCCATAGTCCGGGAAAATGTGAAGAAGAATCGGATAGGGAAGTATTCGCTTGCAAGCTTTGGTTGTCAATTCGTTTTGTTCTATCGTCTTAGAGTGAATACAAGTTATGCCTACAGTATGTAGATTTGTTGTTTCCAATTCTGTTCCCGATTTAAAAGTGCACTATTAAGGCACATCAGGGTTGGTATTGTGCCACCCGGTAAGAAATGTCATTAATGAATTTGCATTCCGCACAGTGAAAAGTTTGTACTACCTGGTAAGCAATTTTCGTTAATCAATGTTATATTTCTGTCTAACAATCAGTGGTGTCAAAAGACCCATGAGAACCCGACCCTGCCACAGGCAGGATAAGGGTATGATGATGATGATGATGAATCAGTGGTGTCAAAAGCCAGTGTCCTTAGTACAAGATCGTTTTTACCACAGAAAATAGAAAGCTTCTTGATACTTAAAAGTGCACCTATGTCCAGAAAACGGAGGAGGGAAGTCTGAGAAGAAGCGTGCATTTGGTTCTGCCTGTTATTCATGTAGACGATTTCTGTCTCTGCCAGTGGTAATTCATCCCACTGAAGTGACAGTTACCTATATGGCGAAGTGGCCAAGGTGTCAGTTTCCTGGCTGGTAAGTGGACCTTGTGACTCCCTGATGAAGTGGGGTCCTCCTTGTCCTCTGGCAAGCAACATTTTTAGACCCATTCCGCCACCACTTTAAAATAATTAATATTCTGAAAGATTCTTAGATTCTGAATCTGCCTTGGTGGTACAGCGGTAGTGGGTTCGACTACCTGCAACATTGGTTCCAGGTTCTATACTGGATCGAGGTGGTTTGGCTTCATTTGGGCATTCCGTCTAATAGGAGGTGATGCCGTAGTCCCGTGTGGTGTGTGCGACAGGGACCAACAACAGGCTATCGATAGACAAGTACCGTATTTATTACTCAAAGGCGTTTTTGTTGCACCGTTTGTTGGAGGGCGCTGTTTATATTTCTGTACCTTTAATAAGGCACCCCCCATAGACAACCCAGCCAATTGTCCTGTGGGTTTCAGACGCCTGGCTTGGGTGCCCCCAGTCAGAGCATGTTCAGTGGACTCACAGACCCGACAGGGATCTGCGAATTCTAATTGAATACACTGCAAGCAGCCCTGATAGGCCCAATTGGCAGTGGAGAAGCACGACATCTATTCAGCCAAATATTGCATACCTGCTATAATGGCACCTTCTTGAAGAAACTTCCTCACATTATCTTCACTCAGAGAATTCCATTGCCGAATGACCCTTGGAAGAAAAGATCAGTAATACGAGTCTGTTCGTGCCCCAACCTCCTTCAGTTTGAACGGATGATCCTTTCTCCCCCTATAGTCTGCCAGGGATAAGCTGCCCCCGGAGTACCCTCATGCCCTAATTTCAGCAGTCTGTGAAAAAGCTTAATGCTGTCAGATACCCGCCTTTGATGTAGTGAGTCCCACCCTAATACCTTGATCATGTCTGTGACACTCAACCTATGAGAGAACCTATGAGATAACCCCTGCCTAAAGGGAAACCAAATTGGAGTACAAGTTCTCATCCGATCACTGAAGTTAAGCAACTCATGCGCAGTTAGTACTGAAATGGGTGGCCGCTTGGGAAAACTGGGTAGGCCTACTGCTAATACCCCCAAATCATCACATTGGTGTAGTGTCTGTGCAGTCTCTGCATAGGAACTATGCTGTGGGTGGGGCACTAATGACCTTGTAATTGAAGGGCCCTAAAACACCAACAAACAACAACAACAGACCCGACCCTGACACAAGCGGGCTAAGGGTATGATGATGATGAATTCAGTACCTTTAATAAGCAGTGCGCCGTTTATTAGTGGGCGTTGTTAGTTAGAATAAATACAGTATTAGGTTGGCAGCCGGCTGCGTAAAAGAATTGTCCAACAGATCGTCCGTGTGTCCAAATGGGACATAATGGATACCGACCCTTCAACAGGCGAGAAGAGGATAAGTGGTATTTGGGAAGGTTCTCAGATTCATTTTTCCGCCGCTCCTAGATTTACCCGATGGAGGTGTGGATATGTTGTCAGATGACGTCGGGCATCCGTACTTGTCATGATTATTATTCCAAACTCCTTTTCTCGCCGAAGACACACGCAGTTGGGACCAGGACACGCGGGCGAACTGTTGAATTGCATTTCTACGAGACCGGCTGTCGATAACAATAATTTATCGTTTAACCCCTTTTTTCGTTGGGGCACATTTTCATGCAATTTTGCCAAGGGGCGGGGTCCTACACCTGGATATTTTGCCGATTTACGTCTATTTCATTCCGTGTAGAAAGAGTTCCTGAAGGTTCATGGCTATCCATCCCAATCAGTGGAAGGGAACCTGGGGGCTACCCTCTCAACCTAAGAAACATCTCATCGAGAATCGAAACACCAGGGTAGGAGCTCGCCCCCGTCGCGTCGGTGGAATTCTCCATCGAACTGTAGACCGACAATAAATAAACATTGGAGTTACAGCTTTGGTGTCCATTCAGAGGGACGAGATGGGTACCTGACCCTGCAATAGGTGGAAAAAGGGTTAGGAGTTGCTTGCTTTTAGTCAAAATACGTACTTCTTGGACCACTCTGCCAGATTCTTGCTGCGGGTGAAATGCTGTAGCAATAAAAATGGATTAACAATTTTAGTCTCGTTTAATAACTCGTCTAAACCTCATGGGGATGGTTTGGACATGTGCTAATATTTGATTCAATTACCGGAACGAGCGTAATTTCAGGAAATAGTTTGTTTGCTGAGCAGTAGCGAGTACAAAGATGAATAGACAGCAGCATCGTCAAATATCGGTACACTGATGTTGTAGTAGCGAAGTTAAATTCCAGAGAGGAACGAAATATTGCATTGAGAGTTGAAAAATTTTATGTGATTCATTGAGTCATTGATAAAATAAAACTGTTTGTTTTGAATTTTAGTGATGCGCTGGAAATTTCGGGAGGCTAAAGTGACTAGACATCAACCACACAGTTCAACGATAAGCATAAATGCCTTATAAATAATAGATTAAATACATAAAAGGATTTCTGCAACAGTTGTAATGGTAGGGTTTTTATTGCATGCAACTTTCGTTGTATATTTGTTTAGTGAATTTATAGATGATCAAATACAGTATGTGCCTACGGAAGTGAAAGTGAAGTTCCAACAGTAAAAATTTTAATCACTCTTGCCAACGGTAATAAATCAATTTTCATGTCTCGGTGCTGGAATGACGACAATTTTAAGCAACAAAGCAACTCCTAACCCTTTCGCCTGCAAAGGCAGGGTCGGGGGTACACACACATCTTGTCCCTCTGAACGGACACACGGGCGATCTATTGGACAGTGTTGTTTCCACTGCCGGTTGCCGGACAAAGCTGCAACCCCTATGCTTACAGTATTTATTGTCGGTCTACTGTTCGTTGGGGTATTCCACCGACGCCAGGGGGACGAGCTCCTACAAGTGGAAATGTTGCCTCATCTACTCGTTGCATTGTGGAGAGGGTTCTTTGCCATCGTACACCACGCGGGCCCTCGGTTTCACTTACGATCACAGGCATGTCCAGTGGCGTCACTAGGGTTGGTGTCACCCACCTCTCCCGAAAAAAACCGCTTCTTCTGCTTTGGTGTCACCCCATTTCTCATGGTGTGAGTGGTGTCACCCGGTGCTAGACCACTGAGGAGAGTTTTGGGGAACCTGCACATTGGAAGAGGTCCTGCGGTGGTCGGTGTCGGGTGGAACGGCTAGAATGGATGCGAAAGACAAAGGTGTTGCTAGGGTGCTGATGAAGATCTAGGCATATGGGTCTAGCATGAAAAATCTCACTAGCAGGCTTGTCATCTGAAAGAAGGCGCAGTCGGGGACTCTCTCGCCCGAAAGAAGCGAGCGGCAAATTGCGTTGGACACACTAGTTCTCGTCTGATCACTGAAGTTAAGCAACACAAGCCCAGCTAGTACTGACATGGGTGGTCGCTCGGGAAAAGTGGGTACTGCTAATACCCAATAATCGTCGCATTAGTGTAGTGTCTGTGCAGTCTATGCATTAGAACTATGCAGTGGACGGGTCTCTAATGACCTTGAAGTTGACGAGACCTTAAACACCAACAAACAAACAACAACCGAAAGAAGTCAACACACCTCGTTCCGGTATCGGACCTAGAACTACTGACGCAGTTAAAGAGAGTGCTACCACTGCGCCACCGAGCCAGATCCCGACAATTTTAAGAGTTAACAAAAGTGAAAGCAGTTTTCCGGAAATGATTAGAGTTTATTTTGTAACCTACATGGACCACCATGTAACCACCGTGGGTGCTTTTGAATAATTTTAATGAATTGTGTGAATGGATCTCATCGTTCAAAATGTTTGTTGAATGTCGCAGAATTTCCACCGATATTCTCAGTGGTCGTATCCCGCCTCGGTGATGCAGTTTGTAGGTCGCTCGGTAACTGCGCCAGTGGTGCTAGGTTCGACACTAGACCGACGAGGATTGGCTTCTTTCGGGAGGGCGAGATGCCCCGAGTGCTCCTTCCTTCGGCTGAGAAGTGAAACCGAGGTCCCGTGTGGTGTACGTCAACGTCAACGAACCCTATCTACTATTTAACGGGTAGATGAGGCAAAATTTCCAGGTGGAGGAACTCGTCTCCCTGACGTCGCGTCGGTGGGCTTAAGGCGCGTTCACACTATTCAACTACCATTGAACAACTATCAGTTGATCGTCAGTTGAACATACATTGAATCATGTGAACTTTGATTCAACATAGTTAAACAACAGGCTAAATGAACCAACCAAAGTTGAAAGGGGTTTAACTTTTGTTGTTCAACTAGCGTCACCAATGTTGAATAATCAGTTGATTCAACTAGTTGAAATGTGTGAACGCGCCTTTAGCGGTTGCAGATTAGGTCGGCAACCTGCTGCAGAAAAGCTCTATCGAAAATAATACCGTTGTGTTCATTCAGGGGGACAAGATGGGTACCCGACCTTGCCTTAGGCGGAAAAGCCATGGTCTAAATACAATGTGTTGGTCGGCGTAACTCCCAGGTGTAAGAGTTCGGTCCAAACGCCGGTAGATGAAGAGTGCCCCAAGAAGAAAAATAGACAGATAATTAATAATCATAGGGATTGGCAGCTGGCTGTGTAAAAATACCGTCCAACAGATCGTCCCTGTGGGACCAAAATGGACACCAAATGCAGGAAAAATGTTTGTAGTTGATTTTTAAAGTGAATTTATAATTTATCTTTCCGTCTTTCCGCCAAACCCAGTGTTGGGTGCGGACTTGCACGTTAAGAAACCCCGCGTACCTGAATCGGGTGAGATCAGCATATGCATAAATAAATAAATCAAAGAACAGACAAAAAAAGAAGCGAATTCTTCAGGTGGTTTTTTTGGAGGAATTGAAGTGACTAACCAGTAACACTAGGGCAAAAGTTGACTCTTCGTTAATCGACAGTTCTATTAGGGATTTTTCATTTTCTCGTAACGTGGTAGTTTCGGGACGAAAGACGAGAAGTAAAAAGCCTTCTCATCCTTCTCAGTCATCTTCATTACAATAAGGACGCGAAAATCATAAATAAAAGTGAGAAAGGAGGGCGATTATTTGTGATTTTCTCGTCGTTATTTTATTGAAGACGACTAGGAAGGACGAAAAGGCTTTTTACTTCTCGTCTTTCGTCCCGAAATGCCCACGTTACGAGAAATCGCAAAATCCCTATTGAATGACATTTAAACCAGTAATACACCAACGGAAGAGTTTGGCAATCAGTGATCAACTTCACACCCATCTTATGTCAAAAGTTTGATAAGTACATTGCATACATTGGCAGCTGAGACCGATACTGGCACTGAAGGAGTTGAGGGACTAATCCTGATAAAGGTCTATTTGAAAAAGTATTTTCCAATTAGGCTATTACCTGCCTTATAGTCCTGATGTAAAGATTTGATAGGAGCTATCCTGGTGATGCCGGTATTTGGAGCGATTTATGAATGCTCACATGCATATAGTTCATGCACTATATTTAGAGGCGTACAATGAGATCAGAGAATGGACACTAAAGTATTTACTCAAAAATTTGGAATCGACCAGCCCTTATAGATGTGACAGAGATAAATTATGTCACTATGAGAAACAGTTGTCAGAATACCGGATTCGAGTAACATCAGGTAACCTTTCTTCAACGGACTAACGAGGATGAATGAATGTTCCCTTTTGCCCCTTCATCATCATCATCATTATACCGTTATTCCGCCTGTGGAAGAGTCGGGTCTGCGGGTTTTAGCCCTCCACTCCCACCTATATGCCACTATGAAAACAGTTGTCAGAATACCGGATTCGAGTAACATAGTGTTCTAGCCCTCCACTCCCAGCAGGTCCCCGTCCGTCTACCATATCCTTACGGACAACTTGCTCCAACGTCTGCTTCGGTCTACCCCTGCCCCGGGTGCTTTCAGCCATCTGCATTCCTGAAATGGACCCAACGAACTCCTCCTCTCCTCTTCTCATTACGTGTCTATACCACCTCAACCTACCCTCCCTCATATTTTCCGCGACGTCCCCCACCCCAGGCTACCTCTAATATACTCATTCCTAACTATCAGCTCCCAGTTCTCGTCTGATCACTGAAGTTAAGCAACGCAACCCCAGTTAGTACTGACATGGGTGGCTGCTTGGGAAAACTGGGTACCGCTAGTATCCAAAAATCGTCGCATTAGTGTAGTGTCTGTGCAGCCTCTGTATATCGAACTACACAGTGGACGGGGCTCTAATGACATTGTAGTTGAAGGGCCCTAAAACAACAACAAATAATAACAACTATCAGCTCTCGACAGCCCACTCATGTACCGCAGCATTCTATTTAGGTGGCTCTTCTTCACTGCCCAATACTGTGATCCTAATGACATAACTGGTCTGACCACTGCCCTGTAAAACTTCCTGTCAACTTGATTGGGACCCTCCTATCACACAGGGCTCCATTTGCCTGTCTCCACTTCAGCCATTCCCCATTGATTCTATGGCTCTTGCACCATTTTCACCAGTTCGCCCCTAAATTTTCTTTAGCCCCTTGGATTTTGTTTTGTTGGTGTTTTAGAGCCCTTCAGCTACAAGTCTGCACAAACACTACAGTACGTTGTTATGACAATTTGGGAATTAACATTTCCGAGCGGTCACCCATGTCAGTACCATATGCGGGGGGGGGGGGGGTTGCTTTTTGTTTACTTCAGTGATAAGACGAGAACTGGTGTGTCCCGCGCAATACATCCACTCTGAGCCCAGTGACGTCGCTAGGGTTGGCGTCACCCGGTGCGGCCCGCACCCTCCGCAACCCCCTAGTGACGCTACTGTCCGTGCCCCTTGGAATAGTGGGCCGAGGATAAATAAGCATGACGGGTTGCAGCTTTAGTAGTTTGGTTGGCAGCCAGCTTGGTAAAAATGCGGTCCAACAGATCGCCCCTGTTCATGCAGAGGGACAAAGATGAGTATCTGACCCTGCTGTAGCGGAAAAGTTGTACAACCCAGTAAAACAGGTAGCTATACCCCTTTATCTCAATGTAACCATTTTGCCACGTGCATTTATTTGCAAATGAGTTGCTGCACTTCTAATAATGTAACAATTGCTCTTGAAGGTGATTGAGGGAATCACATCCGAAATAAGTGGTGCTTTTTGATGGCACTCAACTTTTGAAGGTAGCTACTAGTCATTCTCCTATTTGATATCTTCTCTTTATTGCCGCATGTAAAGGGTTCCCTCACCTCTTTGATGTCATTATTTGAAGAGGGTACGTGTTAGTTGACGAATTCACTAAAAGAATATCTTTCCATTCAATATGGTAATTGGCCCTGGTGGAAGTGAAGTAATTTGTCTCCAAGGTATCTTCAACAGATTGAGTAAACCTTCCTTTAACCTTGTCATATGACAGGTTGGAATAAAATTTGTCGAGAACTAAAACTGAAAATGACAGGTACGATATTTAATTATGAAATCTGGTTGTTGCCGCTTCCAAAAGAGTATCCAAAATTATTTATCATTCATTCCGGGAAGGGTTACTGTTACGCCTCATTGTTTTTTTTTTTACAGAGTTCGTATCAGCCTAGGGCAGCAGGGTTTAACCCTTCGACAGCCAACAGGAGATCAAAAAATCTCCAACCAGAAATTTTAATTCCATTTTTCTGTTTTTTCCTTAATAAAGATGAAAAAAATAACTACTGACTGATTTTTCCCGCTGAATCGAATGGTGAAGTGCGTAGAAATATTGAAGCGTCCATTTTTGCTCAAAAGGTCACTTCTCAGGTCAAACCATGTTGTTGAATGGCAATTGATGTAGCATTACTAATTGTTTTGAATGTTTTGATTGATAATTTTATTGTAATTTGTTCAGTTTGTGCATATTCTTGTGAAATGCGCATGCATCTGTGTACTGCATAAGAGCTCCTCATGAACTCCCACCCCTATGCCCACATCCGGTGTTATTCGACCTGGATTCAATTAAAGACATTTTCTTATGTCAAAATTCTGTTGCTTAGCTTCTCACGGAGACTAATCTTTTTCTCTGATAAATAAGCTTTAATTTTTTCTATTTTTCATCTAAATATTTCAATCTGTTCAAAAGTTACAGCCTGTCAAAGTTAGGAGATCGATTCTGTCTCCCATTGGCTGTTAATGGTGACGAATCGCCGTTGGCTGTTGAAGGGTTAATATCTGATTTGAAGTTCTTGTGTTGCATCTAATTAGACTAACCGTTGCCGAAGATCAACGCAACCCTAGCTAGTACTAACATGAGTGACCACTTGGGAACACCGTGTACTGCTAATATCCAAAAAATCGTCGCCACAGCGTAGTGTCTGTGCAGATTGTGCATTAGAACTACGCAGTGGACAGGCCTCTAATGACCATTGTATTTGAAGGGCCCTAAACACCAACGAGGCAAAACCAGAGAGCGACCTCCTACGCTTGGAAATTTTGTCGACCTACGCCTACGTTTTACTCCATGTAGTAAGGGATCTTCCCGCATAGATAATGTCATAGACACCACACTGGGCCATGGAGAGCGCTCTGGGGACCTTCTTCTTTCCTCCCCGTCTCACGCTACCTCCCGGTCTCTCTCCCTCCCCATCTTTCTCAGAGCGGCGAATTGCCTTGGACACACCAGTTCTCGTCTGATCACTGAAGTTAAGCAACGCAATCCCAGTTAGTACTGACATGGGTGGCTGCTTGGGAAGACTGGGTACCGCTAGTATCCAAAAGTCGTCGCATTAGTGTAGTGTCTATGCAGCCTCTGCATCAGAACTACACAGTGGACGGGGCTCTAATGACCTTGTAGTTGAAGGGCCCTAAAACACCAACAAACAAACAAGCCCATCTTTCTCTTTCCATCTCTCTCCATCTGGCAGAAAGGCTGTATTGTGTTGGACACACCGGTTGCCGTCTGATCACTGAAGTTAAGCAACCCAACCCCAACTCGTACTAGTATGGGTGATCACTTGGAAACACTGGGTACTGTTAATACTCAAATGTGGTCGCCTTCTTTATGCGGTAGTAGAAGGTCATAGGTAGGAGTCATTGCTCGTGTGCTACACTCTGTGGACCAGGGGCGCACCAGTAGTGTTTGGGGCCGGTGTGCAGAACTGTACCAGCTGGCACTTCTATACTCTCCCCACCACAATAAAACAATATCACTTTATAAAAACATATCAGTGAATTAATCTTTCTTCCTCACCTGGAATTCTTAGCGCTTCTGGCCCGCCGCGCACTTTTGCTCGGTGTTGGCGAGCGGCTGTATTGTGTTGGACACCAGTTCTCATCTGTTCACTGAAGTTAAGCAACGCAAGCCCTGCTAGTACTAGCATGGGTAACCGCTTGGGTACACTGGCTACTACTACTACTACTACTACTACTACCCAAATCGTCATAACAGCGTAGTGTCTGTGCAGGCTCTGCATTAGAACTACGCAGTGGACGGAGCTCTAATGGCCATTGCAGTTGAACGGTTCCTAAGACACCAACAAAAGAAACGAAATCGATGTTGTTACGGCCCTTATGTGGACCATCCTAACCCTTCTTCGGGTGGTCAGCAACTGAAAGCCCTTCGTTCAAAATTCAAAAAAAAAATATTATTCAAGTTTTAATATTTGTAACATTTTATGTTTCTTGCAGGTTCATAGGGTTCTTTGAAACTGCCGTCCAGCAACTTTGCAAGTTATAGAAGAATGGCAGATTGTTACAGATTTCGTCTCAAGACCTTGCAGAAGATTGCACTGATTTCTGTCTTATTACTGTTATCATGTTGTGATGTCGGAATTACTGTTTTTCTTCCGTTGCCCACAGAAATTGGGGATTCGTTTGAATTTGGTAAATATGTGTCCCTTTCTTTTGTTTGTTGTTTTGGTGTGATGGTGATTTAAGATGGTGCTGACTGGCCTGTCTTGTTTTTAATCTTTGTCTAGATCTGCAGTTGACAGTTCCTTACACTATCATTCTGCCAACTTGGGTCGGTCGCCGTCGGCGACGTCACAATAACGTGGCTGCCGAACCCGGCAGTGCTTCAGACAGGCTTTCAAACGCCTATGAACTGAATACCGTTGAGGAAGTGATAGCTTCAAGACTAGAAATCATGTTTACTTATTTAAATTTGGACAATCCAGACTGTCGACGAAGATTGATGTGCATGATCTCGAAAGATCCCGACAAATATTCACCTCTGGGCGACATGTTACTTCAGCATTTAGTTCCGTAAGTCAGTTTGACACGTTTTCACTTCTGCCTCATCTGATACTGTGTGACACCCCTTCAACTCCTAATTCAGAGTCGGGAAGAAAGAAGTTTTGATGTATAGACAGTATCTTGTCAAACGCCTTTCTAAAATAAATCGCCTTATAATGAACCGTCAGAGGTAAACGCCATGCAAGTTGCACTTTGGTTTGGTATCCAGAAAGGTTGTCTTTTTCAAGGAAGCACATTACCATTTATTGATAGCTGGACAACATTAGTGATATGTAGGGATATTGATGGACAAACAGAAAGGGCCACAGCAGTTGCTGGGGTGAAAGTTTGACATTACAGGTGCAGACTTGCCCCGGCCGACGAAGAATAAACATAGGGGTTGAAGCATTAGGTCGGGAGTCAGCTGTGTAAAAATACCGTCTGACAAATGAGGTAGAAATAGGTCCGCAGCCCTGCCAAAAACAAAAGGTTAGGGGCAAAGGTCAGTAAAAGAGCAGAAAAACGGTTAGTTCTGTGGTTGATTTTCTTTTACACACTCATAAACATCCATTCCACTACACCCAAAACTAAATAAAGGGGTTTGATTGGTTTCATCGCAATGGGTTTAGACAAGGCCAAGCAACCATAGCAGGCCAGAACCGGAGGTGGTAAGAGATCAGAGTCACTTTCTTCCCAGTAGAACGAGCTCTAAGACTGAAGCTCTTACATCTCTAGCCACTCCTCAGGACTTGAATGAACGGCTGAATAGCGTTGGACACACCAGTTCTTGTCTGATCGCTGAAGTTAAGCAAAGTGACCCCTGCTAGTAGTAGCGTGGGTGACCACTTGGGACCACTGGGTACTACTAATACCCAAAAATCGCCGTAACAGCGTAGTGTCGGTGCAAACTCTACATTAGAACTACGCAGTGGACGGGGCTGTAATGACTATTGTAGTTGAAGGGCCCTAAAACACCAACAAAGCATAATCAGCACTTGAAATCAGATAAGTTGCGTTGTGCGGCCAGTCGCGTTCGGCACAGGAGTTCTCGCGATATCACTGAAGTTAAGCAACCCGAACCCACGTTAGTAGCAACATGGGTGGTTGGTAGACAACGTTAGGTGCTGCAAATTTCCCCTCTCCTACATCCCCTACACCTACTTCCTCCTCTCCCAAGAGCAGCCCTCTAAGGGTTCGGACTGTTATGGCTGCTTGGCTTACTCCCCAACCCGTTAGGGTAACATAGACATAAACAGATAATTGGAAAGGTTAGGACAGAGTATGAAGCAGATGGGGACCTAATTGAGAGGTAGGACTTGAAGACACGACCTTTCCATTGATGGAATAACTGAACTAGGATAATAATAACCTGGATCGGCAGCTTGCAAAGTTCTGGTTACTCTTGACAGTTGACAAACTTGACTTGTTGACAGTTGACAGCCCTTCCGAAGTCAGCCATTGTTTCCCACCATTGTCCTTTATCAGCTGCTTTTTCTGTAATTTCAGTTTGAGGAACCATCTCCTGGCAGGTGCTGTTAATTCATCATCAATCATGTGGCACTACATTGAATTATACGAAGCTGGACGAAAGGGTTTCTTTCCAGAAACCAACTGCACTCAGGAAACGTTACTCTGTGACCAACGCCACCCTGACAGATATATTAACTGGGATATGTTGACAGTTTTACAAACAGTCATGAAATTTATCAAGATTCGGTTTAATTGACGGTGGATTGTAAACCAAATGTTGGATCCCAATTGGAACCTACAATTTTTTTTGACTGATCATCTCTGTTACTTTCTTTCAGGATTTATTTTAATAGAATAGTTCCTTGGTGACAGTTTCATCTCATAGGGACACTTGGTTTAACAAGATACCTTCTTTAGTAGGCTACCTGACGTCTGTAGCCAGGGCCGACTCAGATGTCGATTTGTGGGCCTTAGCCCGATGCCCCACTCTCAGGGGGCGGAGCAACACTTTAAAAAGTTCTAAGGAAATTTGATAATAGAATTTCTTGCAAATATTTTGAATTTCCACCTAGGTCCTGCAGAACCTCACCCCACACGTACCTTAGCATGGAACCATCTCATGGCTTCTTCTCTCCCACCGTTGGTGAATTGTATCCATCGTCATCCCGCTGGGTGTTAGTGGCCTTCTGAGTAGCTGATAGTGTACTCGGCAGGGAGCGGCTTATTGCGTTGGGCACACCAGTTCTCGTCTGGTCACTGAAGTTAAGCAACACAAGCCCAGCTAGTACTAACATGGGTGGCCGCTTAGGAACCCTGGATACTGGATACTACCTACTAATCGTCGCATTAGTGTAGTAGCTGTGCAGTGTCTGTACTAGAACTATGCGGTGGACGGGGCTCTAATGACCTTGTAGTTGAAGGGCCCTAAAACACCAACAAATCAACTCGGCCGTGGACTAGTGATACAGATTGGTGACGTATTTGGAGATAGAGCAGGGGGAAGGAGCTCATATGGCCTGGAAGCCAAAACTCTGGGCCTGGGAAAATCGCCGCGTCCATTAGGATGAAACGTCGTAGTGCTCTGTGGTGTGGAATAGGTGATTTGCCCCTTAAAGAGCTATCTGTACATGGAAGACATTTGCAGGTGACCGGAAATGCCCAAGCGCCCACCCATGTCAGTACTAATTGGGTTTGCGCTGCTTAACTTCAGTGTTGATGTTCCATGAGAAAAGGGCTGTTTTCCTTGCAGTGGTGACATCACGCACACCACATGGGGCCATGGCTTCATTCCCATCCAACGAGAGGCGCACTTTGGGTCTCACTGTCGCGTCCGTCCCTGGGCACTATTCCTCCACCGACACCAGGGGACCAGCACTTATACCTGGAAATTTTGTACCTTCCTTTACGTTGCTTGTAGGAAGAGTTCTTTTGCTTGCAGGGGTGATATCTTACACGCCTGGGGCAACGGTTCCACTTCCCATCGGGCGGAAGGCGCACTTTGGAACTACTCTCACACTCAAAAAAAGAGAGGCCTGGATGGATCCTGCAACCGTGGACACAGGAAGTCTAGACCATTAGCTAGTTAGAAGCATTAAAAGACGTTGCTAGAAATCACTGTTGTAGGACGTGGGATGTTTGGTGGGAAGGGGTTAAATTCTGTCCGTGTCCTGTGGCTTACAGGAATTGGAGAGGCGGGGTTGCGCCATAGGGGGGCCAATGTCAGGTGGATTTAGTAAATTACGAGATTTAGATGTATTTGGTGGTGGAAGAATGCCTATGAAAGGACCTCAGTAGGAGCGTACTAAAATTTAGGAAACTTTACCTGTATTCGTAGCAGATGGGATATTCGTAAATAGTAATCAAAAGGTGGAATGTTCCTTTGGGCTTTTGGTCTTTGCTGACTCGAGAATGGTGTCTAAGGCCAGCAGTACATTTCAAGAAGACAAATGGTCCTAAAAATGTTTACGAAGACAGAACGAGTTTTATTCAAGGTGTAAAATTCTGGAATTTGACACACTATTCTAGATCGAGACCTCGGGCCTTTGTAACGAGGTGATTATTTAAACGGGATTTGCAGTTAACTAAAAGACGAGGAGATGTTAATAAAATTTTCGTAGGTTTCAAAGGACATATTTTGTCTTTGCTGACATCAGAATGGTGTCATTTCGTCCAACCGGAAGTTGATTTATCTCTTTTAGTTTTGGTGAAGACTGCTGTGTGTGTGAAACAACCAAAAAGTAGTAGTATTTTTTTTTTCTTACAGTATTTCGTTAACTTGTTACTACGATCTCTTGTATTAAATTTTGATGTTTTTATTTGATTGGTGCTGAATTTTCTCCTATCAAAGGCGACTTCCGGTTTGTCAAATTTCCGTCCTGCTGAGAAAAGTGTCAACTTGAAAAGTTGATTGGTAGGAGAGTTTCTGGAAGACCGTACGTTGAACTGTCAACTGTTTTCCTTATGAAAACACGTGTGCAACTGACAATGTACTGATGCTGTCAGGTAGGTGATTTAGACGGTTTACGGAAGTTTCGCCCCCACACATTTCTCCCCTCGGATGTTTCGCCCCTGGGAGGGTAAATGGCCGTTTTTTTTGTTGCTCTGTTTAATGTAATAATAGAGAGTTTAGGCAAACGACGTAAACACAAAACTTATGCCTAGTTCCGTATCACCGCACTTCAACGCTAATCACGTCGCCACTGATGACATTTTGATGACGTTTTGTGCTAGTGCCTTATGAAGGACCGCCAGCGCAATTCCTTAAGTGCAGCGCTTCATTTGGAGTCACCGCACGCCGCCGTCATGTCTTACATTATCCTCCGCCATTTTTGAAGCAGACAGCTCAACCGCCAGCCAATCAGAACGCAGCGTGACGTGCAGGACGCTATGTGAGTTGACCACTGGTCAACTCAACTACCGTCACGCATAGCTGCTCTGCGACACCCCAAGTAGCAGTGTGAAGTCACCATTTTTTGTGTTGTGTCGTCTAATTCAACGGTAAAAGCGTTAGCGCGTGGGTATACGGAACCAGGCATTACTTAACTTTTTCACGGAAGTGGCGAATTGCGTTGGGCACACCAGTTCTCGTCTGATCACTGAAGTTAAGCAGCGCAACCCCAGCTAGTACTGACATGGGTGGCCGCTTGAGAAAACTGGGTACTGCTAATAGCCAAAAATCGTCGCATTGGTGTAGTGTCTTTGCAGTCTCTGCATAAGAACTATGCTGTGGACAGGGCTCTAATGACCTTGGAGTTGAAGGGCCTAAAACACCAACAAACAACAATTAACTTTCATCAAGCGCCCGACCTTCTCCTCAACTACTTGGTCTCTGTTGGCATTAGAATCGGATCCCTCACACTACCAATGGGATTCCGTTATAATCTGGACCAGCGGAGAGGCGTCTCCACAATTTTCAGAGCAGTGGAACTAACAAGTTGTAGTGGTTCCCAGGTGTAGTAGCCCTTCCCCTGATGTCGGCGGAGTAACCCAACGAACAGTAGGCAGGCAATAAATGGAGGTGTTGCAGCTTTTGTCAGGAGCCGGCTGTGTACAAATACCGTCCAACAGATCGCCAATGTATCCATTCAGACGGAGAAAGATTGGTACCCGACGCTGCCATGAGCAGGGAAAGTGTTAGTAGTGATTTGCTTTGGCATTTACCCAGGGCCGTTGTGAGTTAATCTGCCACCTGTGTCGAAACAGTGGCGTACCGAGGTTATTCTGCGCCCGGGAACAAAGACCGAAATCTGCACCTTCTGACACCAGCTAAACTTAATGTGAATTAATATTTTGCGGATTTTTGCGCCCCCTATCTTCGGCACCCGGGGACAACTGTCCCCTTCCGCCCACCCCTCAGTACGCCACTGATTCCAACGCAAAGCAAAAGCAACTCCTAACCCTTTTACCGCCTATGGCAGGGTCGGGTATATTGGTCATAGTTTTTTTTCTGCAGCCGGTTGCAGGCCAAAGCTGCACCCCTACGCTTATTTATCGTCGGTGTAGTGTTTGTTGGGGAATGCTACCGACGCCAGGGGGCGAGCTCCTACACTTGGAAATTTTGCCTCATCTACCCGCCGTGGTGGCGTAGTGGTTAGCTCACTCGGCAACTACGCCAGTAGTTCTAGGTTCGATACTTGACCATGGTGGGTCGGCTTCTTTTGGGCGAGAGAAGCCGCGAGTGTGCCTTCTTTCGGATGAGAAGTAAAACCGAGGTTCCGTGTGGGTGTACGATGGCGCTTGCACGTAAAGGAACCCTCTCTACTACGCAACGGGTAGATGAGGCAAAATTCCCAGGTGTTTGAGCTCGCCCCCTGGCGTCGGTAGCATTCCCCAACGAACACTAGACCGACGATAAATAAGCTTAGGGGTGTAGCTTTGGCCGGCAACCGGGTGCAGAAAAAAAACTATGTCCAATATATCACCCTGTGTCCATTCAGAGGGACAAATGGGTACCCGACCCTGGCATAGCCGGGAAAAGGGTTAGGCGTTGCGTTTTACCCGTTGCGTAGTAGAGAGGGTTGTTTTACTTGCAAGTGCCATCGTACAGCCACACGGGACCTCGGTTTTACTTCTCATCCGAAAGAAGGCACACTCGCGGACTGTCTCTCTCGCCCGAAAGAAGCCAACGTACCTCGGTCCAGTATCGAACCTAGAACTACTGACGCAGTTGCGGAGCGTGTTAACCG
The DNA here is from genome assembly GCA_013389805.1 of Trigoniulus corallinus. Lineage (NCBI taxonomy): Eukaryota > Metazoa > Arthropoda > Diplopoda > Spirobolida > Trigoniulidae > Trigoniulus > Trigoniulus corallinus. The sequence continues at coordinate 6,618,295 of JAAFCE010005724.1, forward strand.
CTGCGCCACCGCGGCGGGTTTCCACTGATTCCAATGGAGTAATAAAATATAATCAGCCCGGATGTGCTGCACGCCTTGTGGTCCAGACCTGCAGCAGCCCTGATTAAAGGCATTCTTTCTGATGTCATAACATCGTCAGCATCATTTCTTATGCGATTTCCGCCAATAACAGGGTCGGAATCCCATAAGCTCTGTCGGTATCGGGATAGCCACCTCAGAGGACGGTATTGGATTAGTTTCACGGGTTGGGGATTACGCCAAGCAGCCATAACAGGATGAACCCTTAAGAGGCTGCTCACAGGAGAAGAGGAGGTAGGTGTAGAGGAAGACGGAATGGGGAAATTTGCAGCACCCAACGTTCTTTACCAACCACCCAAGTTGGTACTAATGTCAGCTTGCACTGCTTAACTTCAGTGATCTCACGAGAACTGGTGTGCCCAACGCAACTTTGTTTCTTTGGGGAATTACAGGGTGCATTTCAGTGGGACCCACATCAGCGGTTCAATGGTAATGGCGTTAAAGCAAAAGCAAAAAGCAACTCCTAACCCTTTTCCCGCCTATGGCAGGGTCGGGTACCCATTTGCCCCTCTGAATGGACACAGGGTGATATATTGGTGATACATAGCTTTTTCTGTAGCAGGTTGCCGGCCAAATGTGCACCCCTACGCTTATTTATCGTCGGTCTAGTGTTCGTTGGGGAATGCTACCGACGCCAGGGGGCGAGCTCCTACACCTGGAAATTTTGCCTCATCTACCCGTTGCGTAGTAGAGAGGGTTCTTTTACGTGCAAGTGCCATCGTACACCCATACGGGACCTCGGTTTTACTTCTCATCCGAAAGAAGGCACACTCGCGGCTTCTCTCTCGCCCGAAAGAAGCCGACCCACCACGGTCGAACCTAGAACTACTGGCGTAGTTGCCGAGTGAGCTAACCACTACACCACCGCGGCGGGTACAGCGTTGACAGTCAAATTTCCATGGTTGCAGGTTCGATCCTGGTCAGTGGGTCCGTAGGTGTGCATTACGAGTTACCGAATGCTTTATGAATGGAGAACGATACAAGCGTTGATTATCAAATTTCCAGTTAAAGGAGTTCGCATCCCCCAGCCCCTAGTGTGAGTACCCTGCTTCTTACACAAACATACCGACGTTAAATAAATAAACAATCCTTACGATGAACCGGAAGTAAAAACGTGGTGGCAGGTGTGTGTGCGTGTGTACGGTGTCATCAGGTATAAAATACAACGATATTAATAATATCACCGAGTTTGCACGGGCAGGGCGGTGGTGATGGGGTGGTGGTAGTGAAATTTGGTTAAAGGACAGGTGAAGGTGTGAATACCACAATGGAAATTTACCTTTGGGTCAGGCGGGTTCTTATTAATTGACCTACGGAAGTATCACTGACATGACAAAATAGTTGAACCCCAAATACTTTATCTCCTACACTTTGGAGGGTACATATTGAATTAATAGCCTGCAGGCAGCAACTGTGCACTGCCCTCTGCCCTGAAAGATTATATTAGCAGAAATCTAGTTTGTAATGTGGGGGAGCCGCAGGTCGATTCTGACGTCATCACGCTTGATATCAAAGTTGTGAAAATGTAATATCACGTCCACTAGTTGTGGTTGCACCTGTGAACAGTGATTTACCTGTGATTAACTTCCGCCATATTTTTTTTTTCAAGTTTTCTACATTTATTTTTTTTGGCATCAATTTTGGCAGAATCAATGGACATTTCTGCAAGACCAGTGAAGGATCCCTGACAATGACTGCGAGCCTAGGGCTGTGAAGATCGCCTTGAAAGTATAGGTAAGTAACTTAAAAGTCCTTTTCTAGTATATGCTATATGTGGGTGTCCACAATGAGTGGCGTCTTGTTTTCTCGTTGGTGTCTTGGGGCCCTTCAACTACAAAGGTCATTAAAGCCCCATCCACTGCGTAGTTCTAATGCAGAGTCTGAACAGACACTTCGCTGTTACTACGATGTTTGGGAAATTAGCGGTACCCAGTGTTCCCAAGCGGTCACCCATTCTAGCACTAGCTGGGGTAGCGTTGCTCAAGTGGCGTCTGTCGCGGATTCCACTTATTACAGGGCCTTCCGCAGATGTGACCTGGAAACCGAATCAAGGGCCAGAAAGTATGAGGCTTTCAATGATCAGTTAGAGACGGAGGAGGAAGTAGTCAGGGCTCTTAAAAAGATGAAAGGTCGAAAAGCTGTAGGCCTAGACAGAGTTCCCATTGAAGTGTGGCACACCCTAGGTGATTACCAACTATAGATTATCAAGCTTATGAACTATTATGTGTAGCTCTGGAGGACATTAATGGAATGTCGCCATCGGGATAGAACTAGTGTCAGGGGAAATCAATTTGGGTTCATGACCAGTAGCAGGGCCCGCTCTAAGAGGGGGGCAACCCGGGCATTTGTCCGGGGCGCCATTTTGGCTGTTAAGTGTGAGAACAGAACACGCGAACAAAGCGCTGCTGCAAGGGGCGGGAATTTTTCCTTTTGTACGGGGCGGCATAAGTGCTAGAGCAGGCGCTGCAAGTAGTCCAACAATAGAACGAATTTTCATTCTGGGGCACATGATAGAAAGACATAGGGCTGGATCTCCATGTAATCTGCATAGATATGGAGAAGGCTTATGACAGTGTTCTATGGCAGGTAATTTGGGATGTATCACACAAAAAGCGGGGTAGAAGAAGGGTTTATTAGGACAGTGTGGGGTGGACGGGGACCTGATGGGAGATAGGTGACAGTGGAAGGCTAGAACCCGCAGACCTGACCGTGCCCCAGGCGGAATAATGGTATGACGATTACTAGGAAACTCAAACTCAATAAACCCTATCGTGGGTCAAATTGTCCGTTTTTCAGTTCTGTTCCCGATGAGGGTAATGCCAATTTGAGGGCTCTTTTGAGCCACATCCTGCTCAGTTTTAACCCAGACTTCATCACGAGGCCACCACTTTAATTCCATCTTACGGATGTCAGTCTCACATGAAATTTCCCTCTTGCTCCTGAAGAAATCGCTCACGTCATGGTTTGCCAGGATTGAACCTTCTCCTTAGAACTCGAAGAAGTCAAGCACCTTATGTACAGGTTCGTTCCTCTTTCCTCCCCGCCTCTTTAGGACAAATGAAATCGATCCCAGGGTCGATCAAGCGATACCTGGTCCTCCATTCCCTCTTACCACCTCCTACTCTTGCTTAAGCACAGTAGGCCTACCTGGTACTAGTGCAAAGAAAGCAACTCCTAACCCTCTGAATGGACACAGGGCGATATATTGGTCATAGTTTTTTCTGCAGCCGGTTGCCGGCCAAAGCTGCAACCCTACGGTTATTTATCGTCGGTCTCCTGTTCGTTGGGGAATGCTACCGACGCCAGGGGGGGCGAGCTCCTACACCTGGAAATTTTTGCCTCATCTACCCGTTGCGTAGTAGTGAGGGTTCTTTTACGTGCAAGTGCCATCGTACACCCACACAGGACCTCGGTTTTACTTATCATCCGAAAGACGGCACCCTCGCGGCTTCTCTCTCGCCCGAAAGAAGCCAACCCACCACGGTCCAGTATCGACCCTAGAACTACTGGCGCAGTTGCCGAACGTGCTAATCACTGCGCCACCGCGGCAGACCCTGGTACTAGTGATTCACAGTAAAAGCAACTCCTAACCCTTTTCCCGCCAATGGAAGGGTTGGGTAGCCATCTTGTCCCCCTGAATGGACACAAGGGTGATCTATGGAACGGTGGTTTTCCCCAAACCGGCTGCCGACCAAAGCTGCAACCCGAATGCTTATTTATCGTCGGTTTACTGTTCGTTGGCGGACTTCACCGACACCAGGGGGTGCGTAGTAGAGGGGGTCCTTTACGTGAAAAGGCCATCGTAGATGGGTGGTTCGCGGGATCTCGGCTTTACTTCTCATCCGAAGGAAGGCACAATCAGGGTCTCTCTCGCCCGAAAGAAGTGAACTTGCCTCGATCCAGTATCAAACCTGGAACCATTGGCGCAATAAACCAATCGCGCTACCTATTGCGCCACCTGGCCCGAGGTAGGCTAGAGTGTTTGGGCAGTTCGGAAGAGCCATGAAAATAGAATAAGAGTAGTAGAAAGTGCATGCAGTGGAGTGCTAAGGGCAGGCGGAATTAGGGCGATGGGGTGCTTGTTATAAGAGGATGGGACTAGGAATTGGTTAGGTCCATTACTGGTAGTGCAGGTTACCGGAAGCCCGCGGGGTAGATTGTTGTTGTTTGTTGGCGTTTTAGAGCCCTTCAACTACAAGGTCATTAGAGCCCCGTCCACAGCATAGTTCTTATGCAGAGACTGCACAGACACTACACTAATGCGACGATTTTGGGGTATTAGCAGTACCCAGTTTTCCCAAGCGGCCACCCATGTCAGTACTATCTGGGGTTGCGCTGCCTAACTTCAGTGATCAGACGAGAACTGGCGTGTCCAACGCAATTCGCCGCTCTCCGGGGTAGAGGGAAACCAAAGCAGACATAGGGGCAGGTTGTACTAAGAGATATCAGTGCATGGGGTGTTGAGGACCTGGTGGGAAGCAGGCGAGAGTGGAGACCTAGAAGTCGCACACCCCACCCTGTCATACGCAGGACAAGGCTATGGGGGTCATCAGGTCCTTTTATAATCTCGTATTTAATTTTGGACTACTGTACTTCAAACCTTTCACGTAAGATGGGAGGTAAAGTCGTGACCCCGTGTGGTGTGTACGATGTTAACCCGGCCCACGAAATAACCCTTTCTCCTTGGATTATTCATTGTCAGGGATAAGAGTTCGCCCCCCCCCTCCTCTTCCTCACCGTCGACAGGTCAATATATGCCCTTGTGGTGACACAAACCGGCGTTAATAACCAAATAAACCAATTGAAAGGGGGAGGGGTGAAGCGAACGAAATTGAAAATGAAAAGCAATATAAACTCGTTTTTTTAACCGATGATATAAAACAGGTGAGTGACCTGTATGAAGATGTGGTGTGGTGGGCCCTAATAGTTCCTGTCAAAATTTTTACCGCTGTTGCGGTAATAATTATCACAATTTAGGCAAACAAATGTGAAATTAATTCTGTCTTTCGTAAATGAACTGACAACCACGTGATAGGTTTATGAAAAATGCAGCTAATTAGGAATGGAATGCAATCGACACCGGTGTATATAAAAGACAGGTGCAAATAAGGACCTTGATATGTTTACTGAGTGCCGAACAACTGAAAATTCTGACGGATTTGATGTAAACCACAAGGTAATCGCAAGTAGTATTTTAGACAAATAATATTTTCTCCATCAGCCTCGGGGGAGCGGCGAATTGCGTTGGACACAACAGTTTCCATCTGATCACTGAAGTTAAGCAGCGCAACCCCAGCTAGTACTGACATGGGTGGCCGCTTGGGAAAACTGGGTGCTGCTAATACCCAAAAATCGCCGCGTTGGAGTAGTGTCTGTGCAGTCTCTGCATAAGAACTACACTGTGGACGGGGCTCTAATGACCTTGTAGTAGAAGGGCCCTAAAACTCCAATAAACAAACAACAACAATCAGCCTCGGTGGCGCACTAAGTAGCATTCTCGATTATGGTGTCAGTGACTCCAGGTTCCATCCTGGACGAAGGTGGGTTAGTTTCGGGAGCGGCGAGTTGCGTTGGACACACCCGTTCTCGTCTGATCACTGAAGTTAAGCAACGCAAGACCAGTTAGTACTGACATGGGTGGTCGCTCGGGAAAGCTGGGTACTGCTAATACCCAATAATCGTCGCATTAGTGTAGTGTCTGTGCAGTCTATGCATTAGAACTATACAGTGGACGGGTCTCTAATGACCTCGTAGTTGACGGGACCTTAAACTCCAACAAACAAACAAACAATGGGTTAGTTTCTTTCGGCTTTGTTTTGTTGGTGTTTTAGGGCCGTTCAACTTCATTTCACCAACCCCGTCCTCTGCTTAGTTCTAATGCAGAGTCTGCACAGACACTACGCTGTTAGAACGATTAGGGCATTAGCAGTACCCGGTTTTTTCAAGCTGTCACCTATGCCAGTATTAGCTGTGGATGCGTTGCTTAACTTCAGTTTGTTGTTTTAGAGCCCTTCAACTACAGGGTCATTAGAGCCCCTTTGTTTGTTTGTTGGTGTTTAAGGTCCCGTCAACTACAAGGTCATTAGAGACCCGTCCACTGCATAGTTCTAATGCATAGACTGCACAGACACTACACCAATGCGACGATTATTGGGTATTAGCAGTACCCAGCTTCCCGAGCGACCATCCATGTCAGTACTAACTGGGCTTGCGTTGCTTAACTTCAGTGATCAGACGAGAACTGGTGTGTCCAACGCAATTCGCCGCTCCCCCATTAGAGCCCCGTCTACTGTGTAGTTCTAATGCAGATACTGCACAGGCACTACACTAATGCGACGATTTTTGGGTATTTGCAGTACCCCATGTTTTCCCAAGCGGTCACCCTTGCTAGTACTAGCTGGGCTTTAGGCTCCTATCGGGCAAGAAAGGTCCCGAGTGCGCCCTTTTGACGGATGGGACGTAAAAAGAGTGAGACTGCACCGGATATCACCAAAATGAAAAAGGAGAATTTTACAGAGCTTAACGAGCGTAATTTTTCAAATTTGAGCCCGGAAGTAAAAAGTGGTGACACCATGAGGGTAAGGGCTGCGGAGGGGGCACAGTCAGCTCATGAAGCAGGCAAACCTACGTGGCTGCCTAGGGCGGCAAAATTCAGAGGTACTTCCTTACTCCGTACTTCCTTCCTTACTCCAGTGTATCCGTCACTTAAAATGTTCATAGTCCTGGGGTTCCCAAGCTGCTCTGATTGGTGGGGCCTTTTCTAAATATTGGCTTTCTCCAGGCGCCTTGTTGCAGAGCTATAGCAATGCAATCGCAATGGGGACGGACAATTTAGAACTGCTTTAAATTGGAGGGCAGCCATGGACCCACTTGCCTAGGGCGGAGCCGGTCGCGAGCCGGGCCGGGGGTAACACCATGAGGTTAACGACTGTGGAGGAGATGACACCATCAGGGTGAGGGCTGTGGAGGGGGTGACACCATGAGGTTGAGGGCTTTAACAGATTGCTAGGGAGCGGCAAATTGCGTTGGACACACAAGTTCTCTTCTGATCACTGAAGTTAAGCAACGCAACTCCAGTTAGTACTGACATGGGTGGCCGCTTGGGAAAACTGGGCACCGCTAATATCCAAAAATCGTCCCATTAGTGTAGTGTCCGTGCAGTCCCTGCATCAGAACTACACTGTGGATGGGGCTCTAATGACCTTGTAGTTGAAGGGCCCTAAAACACCAACAAACAAACAGATTGCTAATCTGACAAATGGATCAGAAATAGGTATCACACCCTGCTATAGGCTGGAAAAGGGCTAGTGGTGATGATGTTCAAATAAGTAAAGGACACTCCAAGAAGACCGAATGATTTAAATTTAGCGCCATTTTGGTATCGTTGTAACAGCGCTTCAGCATAGTACCATCCCGTTCACTAAACTATTGCAAACCGATTTGCCACCTCTGACAGGGAAGGATACCCGCTGTTGCTCATCAGGACACATGGGGAATCTGATGGACGTAATTTTACGAAACCGGCAGCCGCAATACCTATGCTTAATTATCGCTGGGACAGTTTCCCTTCAAGCGACGCCTGGGAGCGAGCTGCTCTCCCTGGGGAATTTGCCAATCTCTATGTTCCATGTAGAATGGGTTCCTTTCCATCATATCGTACACACCACACTCGGCCGCGACTTCCCATCTGACGGGTGGCGCGTTAGGGGGTTGTTCACTTAACGCTCTATCTCTTTTCCTCCTCCTCTCTCTTCTTCTCTCTCTCTCATTCTCTCTCTCTCTCATTCTCTCTCTCATTCTCTCTCTCTTCTCTGTCTATCCTGTCTACCCTCTCTTCGTCCCTCTCCCCTCTCTTCCTCCCTCTCCCCTCGCTTCCTCCCTCTCCCTCTCCCCTCGCTTCCTCCCTCTCCCCTCGCTTCCTCCCTCTCTCTCCTCGCTTCCTCCCTCTCTCTCCTCGCTTCCTCCCTCTCCCCTCGCTTCCTCCCTCTCTCTCCTCCTCTCCCTCCCACCCTGGATCCTTCGCCTTCCGTCCAGGAAGGGAAGTAAAGCCATGGCCCCATGTGGTGTGTTTGTCGCCACCATTGCACCGAAAAATCCTTTCCCAGTGGTGTAATAACCATGTGTAACAGCTCGCTCCCTGGTGTCGGTGAAGTGCCTCAACGAATAGTAGACTGACGACTGTAGGTTTTAGCTGGCTGCTTAAAAATACCGTGCTGTAGTTACCAGGAAGTTGCCGATTCCAGGGAAACAAAGGCGTACTCTTCCCTGCCGTAGTTGGAAAAAGGGTTGAAATAATGATGTAAATAGCCTAAGCCTCCGCTCCCTACACACCGGTTTGTTATTGCTTAGTTATAGCGTACACAGGTGCCCAAGTGGCCCATAGTGCCAAAAGCTGTTTAGGGATTTAGGTGACCTCTAAATATGCCCCGTTTGCGAAATGTTTGCAAGATGTGACTGGGAATTTCGGTCATGCTAAGGAGAATGAAATTTTGAATTAAAATACGTATTGCTTTCTTTCAGATTTCACCACAATTCATCTGCTAAAATTTTCGGAAAATAAAAAGGGATTTTTGGAAGAGTGGCACAATTTGGACAAAGTAACCGGAGCAGCCACCTGTTCGCTCTCCTTAATTTGCGGGACAATATCAGGCAGCATCCCTGGTCCAATAATGGCGGCGGCATGTCACAGATGTATTTTCATCCTTTTTGTATATTTGACCCTACTAAGTGATGACGTATTATTAGCGTCCCTTCAACAACATGGAAGATCAATTTTGGAGCTCTTCAATGTCGTCAGACTGAATCCAACTTCTCGACTGATTATAGGTAAGGTGCAAATTGTTGCTTATGGTAGCGGTAATGAGAGAACCGCCTCGGTGACACAGGAAGTAGGGTGCTCGACTACTGCATCAGTGGTTCCAGGGGCGATGCTGGATAGAGGTGAATTGGTCTCTCTCTGGCGAGAGAGGTCACGAGTGCGCCTTCCGTCGTTGTTGTTGTTGTTTGTTGGTGTTTAAGGTCCCGTCAACTACAAGTTCATTAGAGACCCGTCCACTGCACAGTTCTAATGCATAGACTGCACAGACACTGCACTAATGCGACGATTATTGGGTATTAGCAGTACCCAGCTTTCCTGAGCGACCACCCATGCCAGTACTAACTGGGCTTGCGTTGCTTAACTTCAGTGATCAGACGAGAACTGGTGTGTCCAACGCAACTCGCCGCTCCCTCTGCTACTACGTAACGGATAGGGAGGGCCTTATTGTGTTGGACACACCCGTTCTCGTCTGATCACTAAAGTTAAGCAACGCAATCCCAGCTAGTGCTGAGACGGGTGGCTGTTTGGGAAAGCTGAGTACCGCTTTACCGTAACATCGTCGCATTAGTGTAGTGTCTGTGCGGTCTCTGCATTAGAACTACGCAGTGGACGGGGCTCTAATGACCTTGTAGTTGAAAAGCACTAAAACGCCAACGGAACAAAAACGGAACGGGCAGAGGACGCAAAATCCCCATGTGTAGGGGATCGGAGAAGTGTCCCAACGAGCAGTAAGCCAACGATAAATAAGCATAGGAGTTGCAGGTCTAGTCGGCAGCCGGCAGCGTAAAAATGCCGCATAACAGATCGCCCATGTGTCCATCAAGAGGGGCAAAGATGAGCAGCCGACCCTGCCATAGGTATGAAGTGGGTTAGTTGGTCCTACAGGTAGTGGTGATGAGTGCCCAAGGGGTAGCAAAGCTTGAGAGCAACGTGTATTTGTCGATGCCAGGGGAGCGGCGAATTGCGTTGGACACACCAGTTCCCGTCTGATCGCTGAAGTTAAGCAGCGCAACCCCAGCTAGGACTGACATGGGTGACCGCTTGGGAAAGCTGGGTACTGCTAATACACAAAAATCGTCGCATTAGTGTAGTGTCTGTGTAGCCTCTGCATGAGAAATACGTGTGGACGGGGCTCTAATGACCTTGTAGTTGAGGGGCCCTAAAACCCAACAAACAAACAAACTTGAAGGGCCTTAAACACCAAATTGAACACGACCAACTTGACAACGACTTGAAGGGTCATAAAACAACAATGAGCGAGTGTCGATCTAAGGGGAGTCAAGTGTTCGGTTTACCCCTTCTGGAGCGGACTGCGTTGGACACGTCAGTTCTTATCTGATCGCTGGAGTTAAGCAACCCAACACCAGTTAGCACTAACATGGGTGGCCGAATGGGAACACTGGGTGCCTCTAGTACTCAAAAATCGTCGTAGCAACGTAGTGTCTGGGCAGTTCTGCTTTAGAACTAGGCAGTGGACGGGGCTCTAATGACCTTTGCAGTGGACGGGGCTCTAAT
>JAAFCE010005724.1:6641731-6664528 GCA_013389805.1 Trigoniulus corallinus
GGATCTGCCACTGGTTATGACAGTTGCAATTTTGAACAAATGTGTGCACCCAAGAGATCGGTATGTACGCCAAATTTGTATGTACGCCAAATTTTCCGTACGCCAAATTGTCATACGCCGAATGTGTATGTACGCCAAATTGTCGTACGCCAAATTGACTACGCCAAATTGACATACGCCAAATTGTCATGCGCCAAATTGACGTGATCCCCCTTTTGGAGAGGTGAAACTGCAGTGGGAGCATATAAGACGTTTCTCCTCTACTTCTGCTGGGATCGATCCTAAAGTTTTGGGCTCTTGAATTCCTTGTTACCAACAACTGGGCAACTCTGATAGACTCACAGGGTACAAGCTGGCGGTGTTAAAATTGTTTGTTTTTTTTTCAGTTCAGTGCCTGAACTCATGAGAAGGAACAGTGGGAACTCAACATTCAACAATTTACTTCAAGCGGCGATTGTTGGCATGACCCCGGGCATGAGTTGTGCTGTAAAGTATTTCGAATGTCCTGTGAGCGCCTCAGAAATGATCAACATGAACTTGCTCTGGGGATTTCAGCTGATGGCCAAGATAGGAAATATTCGATATATTGGCGAATTGGATTCACCATCTGTTGAATTTTAATCGTCAGACGAATTTGTTTACAACTGTTTGCATACAACGCTGTTCTCAGTGCCGGATTTATCACTAGGCTAAGTAGGCTTAAGCATAGGGCCTCAACATTTAGCGGGCTTCAAAACTTAAGAAAAGAGCCTCAAAAAGGCTTTAAGAGGGCCTCAAAATTGAAATAGCCTATGGCCTCTCAATATCTAAATCTGGCACTGGTTGTTCTACTGTACGTCTTCTCGTTTGCAGGACATCCTCTAATACCAACATTTTCATGTTGGTGCCGGGTTTGACAAACATGGTTGATCACTTGATACTAACCTCACTTGAAAGTTTTGAACATGTTAGCAACAGTTGGCGAATTGTTGTAAACGTGGTAAGGAGTAAAGTCTCTGGATACTTTGAAGAGCCAGTGCCTCTGGCTATAAACGGTAAACGACATGGTAGCTTTTTTGTTTACAACAGTTCCTCAACTGTTTGCATACGACTTTGTTCAAGATCTTTTGTTTGCAAGACAGTCCACTCATACTCTGTTGAATGTCTGTATTCGTATTTGAATCAGGGCAAACATGATTGATCACTTGACATTGACCTTGCTTGAAAGTTTTGAACATGTTTACAACAGTTGGCGAACTGTGGTAAACGCGTTCCATCTTTTTTTATGTTTGCATAAGCATTTCAAGCCATTTATGGACGATCCTTCTTAAGTTAGGACATGAGTATTGAAATTTGGATATTTGGTGAAAGCTTTACGTGTTATGACCTTTTCAGTATCATATTTACGCCTTCATTTCGCGTATGGCAGGGTCCTTACCAGGTCCATATCTATTCCCTACTAGGTCTTGATGCACCCAACACAACGCCACGTCCCACCTCTAGACTACCTCTGCCGCTTTTATTCCACATAAACTGCATCTCCTTAATGGGCTTAACTGGAGTGTTCCACCTTGGTGATGGCCCTAACCAGAGTCCCCCTTATGGTGCATTAACTAGCTTCTCTACTCCTGTAATGATCTCTAACGAGGGCCTCTGTCCTAGTAATTGATCTTATAAAACCTTCCGCCCTGGTGTTGGCCCTTGCCTGAACCTCTGCTCCTGTGATCCACTCTGATCTTCTCGGCAGGAACCTAACGCCCTTGGGCGCCCAGCACATCTACCCCCTATGATGGACGTGAATAAAGGCTTCCGCCCCTGCCATGAACCTAGCAACAGCCTCTAATCCTGTGGGGAGTGTCTGTATTGCTTTGCACACACCAGATCTCGTCTGATCACTGAAGTTAAGCAACACAACCTCTGTTAGTACTAACATGGGTGGCCGCTTGGGGAAACTGGGTACCACTAATACTCAAAAATCGTCGCATCAGCATAGTGTCTGTGCAGTGCCCTAAATCAGCAACAAATCAACAACAATCCAATCCTGTGATCTACCTAGCAGGAACCAAACGCCCTCGGGATGGACTAACCAGCACCTCTACACCTGTGATGGATGAAACCATGAATGCCCTCCGCCCCTGTTATGGATCTGACCGTGGCCTTCGCACTTGTTATGGACCTAACCACGGCCTGCACCTCTGTCAGCTTCCCATCCATGTATGCACCTTACAGGAACCAGCCGCCCTGGGATGGACTAGCCAGTACCTCCACCCCGGTTATGGACCAAACCAGACCCGCCTCTTTATTTTTTCAACCATTTAAATGGAATTGGATACGTTTAGGGCTAATCGAGAAGTGCTGAAATGGAGTGCAGAAGCTGCATGTCAGCTGCCCTCGATGAAGGAGTGAGTAATTGATCATCAGCATCTAGAGCATGGGTGGCCAACCATTTTCAGCAGGCGGGCCAAATTTAAGAAAAATATTTCCAGCTGGGCCATGCACAGTGGGGTTAACAGAACGTAACTGAAGAATAATGTTCATTTGATCTAGCTCTGCGGACTGCACCATGGCTCCTGGTGGGCCGCATGTTGGCCACCCCTGATCTAGAGCCTACTTTGAGCAATTTGAATTCATTATTTAATCACTTTGTTGTTATTTCGGATGAAGGTATAGCCAAGATGTCATTCAATATTATCATAAAATTGTCAATTTTATCCAGGTTTACATTTAAACAACATGTCTGTAATAAACGTCGTCTTTTCAAGATACTGTTGAAGGAACAGTACTTCAACCAAGCCCGTTTTCCGCCAGCGAAGGGTCCATACACTACGCCAATACCGTTTATGCTCAAGTCTCTCCAGTGGCGTCACTAGGGGGTGCGGCGGGCGCGGGCCGCACCAGGTGACACCACTCGCACCATGAGAAATGGGGTGACACCAAAGCAGAAGAAGCGGCTTTTTCTGGAGAGGTGGGGTGACACCATGGTGTCAACGCACCGGGTACCGCCAACCCTAGCGACGCCACTGAGTCTCTCCATACCAAAGGAAGCCAATTGAGTTTTTCCAACACTTCCAACCCGCAAGTTTGGTCTCACAACAAGCTGACGAATATTTTCGGACGCTCAAACATCGGCAAGCATTCTTTAATGTTCGCACGACGATTTGAACATAAACAGTGTTTTTTTGGCACTTCTTGTTCACCTGTTGGAAATGTCTTCAACAAAAAAGCATGAAACCGCAATCAAATTTGAGTGACAATTATGCCTGGTTCCGTATACCCACGCACTAATGCTATTATCATTGAATCAGACGACAAAGCACAAAAAGTAGTGACGTCACCATGCTACATCGGGCTCTGCAGAGTAGCTATGCATGACGCTATTTGAGTTGACAGGTGGTCAACTCAAATAGCGTCCTGCAAGTAACGCTGCATTCTGATTGGCTGGCAGTTGAGCAGTCTTGGGCAGCTTTGGATAGGTTGTGTGTTATGCTGTGCGTGACATGACTCCAAAAAAAGTGCTACATATGAGGAATTGCGCTGACGCTCCTTTCTAAAGTGCTTGCACAAAACGTCATCAGAATGTCGACAGCGTCGACGTGATTAATGCTTAATGCCTAGTTCTGTGGCACATGACATGAGAGATTAGCGCCTGAGCAGACGATAAAATTATGACGTCAAACACAGGCGCTAGGCGAAATTGCGCCTGGTGTAGTTCTGTGGCAGGCGGGAAATCATGCGAAGTATAAATGTTTCCAAAAATACCTGTGAGGTGGCGCCCACCACACAAAATTCCAACAGCCAATAAAACTTAAATAGCTAATGTTGTTCAAAAAGTAATAGCCAATGAAATGCACTCAACAGTTGATGCAGACATGCACTCCACTCTTCAGTTTATTCTGCACTGCTGTGCCAAGAAAGTTGAGTTCCAACGTCATCAGTTTCTGTGGCATTTCGTCTTCTCGAACACAATTTGCATTGGTGTCGCATGCCACGGAACCAGTCTTAACTGTGGTGATACTGAACTAGGCATAAGTTACAATGGCGATCGGTAGAGAGAGGACTCAAGACATCATGAGCAGATGAGCAAAAACCGTTTGTCACACGAGTGTTTTTGAGCGTGTTCAAAAGAGATGCCGTTTGCTTTACAGCCACTGTTGTGTGAGCATCAAGGAATGCTGGCTGTTCTTGAGGAACGTGTAAACCAGGGTTTCCCAACGGAGTCGGTATCGACCCCCTGGGAGTCAATGATGATCAAGGGGTCGATTGGAGGTCGACATCTAATTTAATGTTTATTTGAATGCATTGTTCATTACTTTCTTTGACGACCAACAAGCAACTCCTAACATTTTACCCATCTATGGCTGGATTGGGTACCTATCTTGTCCCTCTCAATGGACTGTGTTTTCCCCAGTCATTTGCTGACCACAGTTGCATCCCCCAATACAATATTTATTAAAATTAATAGCACCCTCTAATAAACGGCACACTGTTTCTTAAAGGTACTGAATTAATCATTATCATACCCTTATCCCACCTGTGGCAGGATCGGGTCTGTGGGCCCACTGAACATACTATGACTGGGGGCACCAAAACCAGGCGTCTGGAACCCACAGGAATATTGACTGGGTTGTCTATGGGGGTGTCTTATTAAAGGTAATAGAGTTTCCTGACTGCCTTTCTATCCAACATATGCTATGCAACACAGACGAATTGTCAACTGTGCAAACTCAGACACTGCATGCTTCTGTGTAGTTCATGATTCGTCTGCATTGCATAGCATACGTCAGATAGAAATGCAGCCAGAACACTCCAATAAAATATAAAAAGCTCCCTCCAATAAATAGTGCCCTCCAATAAACGGTGCAACAAAAAAGCCTTTGAAAAATAAAAGGCGCGCCATTTATTAGAATAAATATGGTTCTTATATACCATAATGCTGGGTCCACACTCACTGTGCCACACAACACTGTGCTCTGCAACAGCGCTCTGTTCAAAACGGAGCAGAACTGTACATAACAGAACAATGTGTTTGCAGTTGAGCAGTCTGTTCCATGTTGAGTGTGTGCATGTGTCTTTTGGCTGTTTTAAAATCTTTGAATCAGTAACTCATTTTTTTATTAAACAGTTATTCATTTTATTATTAATGATCATTGAAATGACATATGATGATAAATTCACAATTGTGCCTCAAAATGCCTACCGTGCCCTCCAAATAGCATGCACACGAATGAGGAGATTCGTTTGATGTACCGATATCAAGTGGATCATGTTCGCCAGTGCACAGCTTTGCACAATGTTGCACTGTTTGCCGTCAAAACTGATTGCTCAGCACAGAGAAACTTGGCAATTTTTTGTTTGGTGCAGTGCAGCCAGTGTGGACCCAGCATTAGCCTTTTATTCATTGGGGTACTCAGTGAAACTCGTATACCTGGGTATTTCACTTCATGTACCCGTTGCCAAATAGAGAGGGTTCTTTTATGCGTATGATGTGGCATTCTTTTATGTGTACATACATGAAACGGGACCTTAGTTTTACTTCTCATCCAAAGGAAAGAGCACTTGTGGCGTCTCTCACCCAAAAAGAGGCCAACTCACCTTGGCCCAGTAGTGAACTGAGAACCACTGACTCTGTTACTGAGCATGCTACCCATTGCACTATTGAGGTGGGATGTCACATACTGTATATCAGGTGCAAGTTATAGATAAAAAATGTAAGGGGGGAGTCTTTGAACTAAGCCCATACTTTTAGAAGAGGTCGACCTAAGAAAAAGGTTGGGAACCCCTGGTAGAAACGAGACCCGTTTGTTAATGCTTGTCGGCAATAAACAAGTTGGACATAGTTTACCCACATGAACATTGATGTACGAGGGGTGTTCAATAACTTCTCGACCTGACACAGAAATTGCATGAATATCCTAATATTTCTATGATTAGTGATAAGTATTGTCCATTAGATGGTGTGCTATGAATTTTCCATCTTGTGTGTTTAGTTGTTTTCTTGTGGCGACGGTGTAAACAAAAAGGTTTAGTAATTCTCTAAAAAATGTATAAAATTGAATTAAGAGCTGTGAAAAAGTTCCACATTTTGAAACGCTTCACGTCATCAGACATAAAAAACGAGTTTGATTCAACATTACAACAATCTTCTCCTTCATATTCGTCAGTAAAAAAAAGTGGGCTGCTGAATTTAAGCAAGGTAGAACATCAATTCAAGATGATGAGTGATCTGGGCATCCAAAAACCAGTGTGAATAAAGAAATTGTGGTAAAAATTCATAATGCCATTCTAAATAATCCCAGTTGAAGATATGTGAGCTTGCTGACGTGGCAAAGATCCCAACAGGCCATGTCCACCATATTTTGCATAAAGTTTTGGGTATGAGAAAGCTCTCAGTTTGATGGGTGCTGCATTTGTTAACACCTGACCAAAAACGCCTTTGAATGAACATTTCTGAAGAGTGTTTTGAATTATTCAAACGTAATTCTAGGGAATTTCTCTGGCGTTCCAACACTGTGAATGAAACATGGATTCATCACTACAGGACAGAGACAAAGGAATAGTCAAAACAGTGGATTGCAGCAGGTGAAAGTGCACCAAAAAAGCAAAAACGGTTCTATCTGCAGGAAAAGTCATGGCAACTGTGTTATGGGATTCCAATGGTTTGGTGCTAGTAGACTAACTTCAGCAGGGAAGAACAAACGCTGGGGAGTATTGTGCTGCACTACTGGACCAACTGAAAGATGCTATTAAGGCTAAGCATCCACATCTTTCAAAAAACAGGATGCTCTTTCATCATGACAATGGATCTGCACACATCTCACATTGTTGCTGCAAAACTGCATGAATTACGATTCCAATTGGTCCAACATCCACCATATTCACCAGATTTGGCTTCCAGGGGTTATTTCTTATTTCCAAACCTAAAAAATGGCTGAGTGGACAGAGATTTACTTCAAATGATGAAATTTAAGCTACAGCAGATGTTTATTTTGAAGAGTTGGACAAATCTTATTTTTGTGAGGGTATCAAAAAGCTAGAAAGCCATTGGACTAATTGTATAACTTTACAATGTGACTATGTCAAAAAATAAAAATACAATTTTTATTTATTCATGTGATTTCTAGCCCAGGACGAGAACTTATTGAACACCAATGGATGTTTTTGAATTTTTCTGAGTGCAGTAATCAACGCCACCGTTGTGCAAACATCTGAATCTAACATGCAAGAACACCATTTCCTACAAATGTATTGTTGAACGACCACTAACAAATATCTGTTGGTTTGCAAACAGCGAGTTCTGAACATGTTTCGATCCGGAATAACGTCTCCATTAGGAACCCATCAAATCTTCAAATTTGTGAAAGCCTTTCAACATTCACGACAATTTTGTAGCTGGAGGAGTTCCAACTGAAGAGTGTGTGGAGGTCAACAACGTATTTGAATATTTGCAAACATTTTGCGAACACAGTGAAGATGACACAGACATTTAACGCAGTTCATAACAAAGTGCTGCTACAAACAAAAATGGAGGGCAGTTAGTTCAAACATCAAAACAGTTACCTACCAGGAACCTTTTTCAAGGTAGAATTAACGAATTTCTGTTAATTTAATAAACGAAATATGTGACCTTTTTCACTTTATTAACATGTTTATAGGCGTGAAACCGAGCTGTTCAAACAAACAATTTGGACAAATACAGTAGATCTGTTTGGGTGTCTGGGTACACAAACATCCAGTAGGTTGTAGACAAGAGTCACGTGCCATTTTCTTCTTCTTCCGAGTACTAAAAGAGGTTATTGACTTGGGGGGGGATGTCAAAATTATAAATTGTTTTTAAAACGTTCAAAAAGTGTGTATCTGCATTATACAGCAGTTAAAAACAAGTTCCAAACAATCCAGCAGAAAAATACAGAACAAGAGTATAGAAGTACAATAAGGTAAAGCGTCGTAATGTTCCATAATCGTTATGAGCATATTACAGTAGTTAGTCACTTTTATTTTTCGGCGATTCGTGAACCGGAGCTACTTCAACTCGTGGAGGCGACTTATCCACTCTTTGGATCCCCATTCGAACCGACAATTTGGCAGATGCTTTTCTGAACGTTGTGGTCAAGGACTCCTGAAACAAAAAAGGGATTTAAGAAAACCGTAAGTAACTCTGTAAGTTATAAAATACTACATTTTGGGGAGGGAGCCTGGGACACTTCTTGGTCCTGCTCACTCTTCTTGAGCGGCTGAATGGCGTTGGACCACTGGCGTACCCAGGATTTCCCTGAATGGGGGATATGACTGTCGATAGGGTGTATAGCGCTGCGCTATAGTCGATATCAAAAAGTTTTAAATTTTTCAGCCGAGGCCCAAGGGAGGGGGGTTTAACCCTCTCCCCTTGGCTACGCCATTGGACACTCCAGTTCTCGTCTGATCAGTGGCGATGCTAGGGTTGGTTTCACCCCCCCTCTCCCTAAAAAAAACCGTTTCTTCTGCTTTGGTGTCAACCCATTTCTCATGGTGCGAGTGGTGTCACCCGGTGCGACCCCCCCGCACCCCTAGTAACGCCCCTGCGTCTGATCACTGAAGTTAAGCAGCGCAACCCCAACTAGTACAGACATGGGTGGCCGCAGTGGCGTCGCTAGGGTTGGAGTCACCCGGTGCGGTGACACCATGGTGTCACCCCATTTCACATGGTACGAGTGGTGTCAACCGGTGCGGCCCGCACCCCCTTAGTGACGCAACTGGGTGGCTGCTTGGGAAAACTGGGTACTGCAAATACCCAAAAATCGTCGTAAATAGCGTAGTGTCTGTACAGATATCCAAAGTAGGCTAATACCCAAAAATTGTCGTCTGTGCAGTCCGCGTTAGAACTATGCAATGGACGGATGGTCTAATGACCTTTGTAGTTGAAAGGCCCTAAAACACAAACAAATTGATTCGTGAGCAATGAGGGCAGGGGTGATGATGCCAGAGATTATCAGGACTACCGGCTGTGATATGGTGTGGTAGTTTTAAGGGGACCCTGGGTGGGCGCCCTGCCTTCAATCAATGGTGCATGTTTTAATATGCATACAGTATTGTAAATGAAATTGGCGATGGTCAGTCAGTAGGTGACCTTCAGGGCGGAAAATGGCGATTAATTTTTTATTTGACGGTATCTATAGAAGTGATTCACTATAAGGTCAACATTCATGGCCAGTTCCAGGTCACGCGGGGACGAATTAGCATTTTGTTGACAAAGTCAATTAGAGTCCAGTTGTGATTATTGGAATTTATGCGGTAGCGCGTCGATTATCCGAATTCATCGAGAGGAAGGGTTGTTCGGATAATTGGACGTGGAATGCATAGGAGTAAACACTTCCAAAAATGACACAAGGGGAAAGGGAGGTCTGATGACCCTCAAGCAATAAAGTGGTTCAATATTAGTCCTCAAATAGCATGTGATTTGAGAAAAGAAAAACTTTTCTCGCCCCTGGCAGTGTCGGGTACAACGGCTCATCATCATACGCTTATCCCGCCTTGGGGCTTGTAGCCCACCACTCCCGCCTGTCTCCCACCAGGTCTCCGTGCACCCCACACACTACCGCATCATTACGTAAAACCTGCTGTCGCATCTGCTTCGGTCCTTCCCTGTACCTGGTGTCTGCAATCACCTGCATCCCCGTAATGGACGTGATGATCTCCGAATCCTGGAGCATCCTTCTTAATTTAACCTCGGCCTGATTCGTTCTTTGGAGCCAGGCTGCTCTACTGACCCAGAAGGGGCGAGCTCTTACACCTGGAAATTTTCTCGATATTTCATGTAGTAGGGGTTCTACATGAAGGTGACAATTACAAATAATTTCAATAATTACAAAACAGGTAGAAATAATTGGGCTACAAAGAGGACAGGAAGGATAGGACCATAAAGGGGATCACGTCAATTTGGCGCATGACAATTTGGCGTAGTCAATTTGGCGTACGACAATTTGGCGTACATACACATTCAGCGTATGACAATTTGGCGTACGGAAAATTTGGCGTATGACAATTTGGCGTACATACCGATCTCTTGGGTGCACACATTTGTTCAAAATTGCAACTGTCATAACCAGTGGCAGATCCAGGATTTTCGTCGGAAGGGGGGGTTGAGCTAAACCTCACATATTATGCAAATAAGTTTATATGTGCATGGGAGGGGTTGCAACCCCAAAAACCCCATCCTAGATCCGCACATGGTCATAACAGTCATTGCAACGGTCCCGTAAACCACAATTGGGTTTGTGTGTGTTTTAGGGCCCATCGACTTCAAAGGTCATTAGGGCCCTATAACGGTTATGGTAGGCATTCATTGTTCTATTACCCTGCAATGACTGTTATGACCGTTGCAATTTTGAACAAATTTGGGCACCCAAGAGATCGGTATGTACGCCAAATTGACGTACGCCGAATTTGTATGTACGCCAAATTGTCATGCGCCAAATTGACGTAGACCCCATAAAGATAATAGGAGGTATAGAAGCAAATGAAATATAGGGGGATAGGACCACAATAAATACGAGACGGATAGGACCACAACACAGACGTGAGGGAGCATAGTACCACAAGAAAGACATGAGGGATAGGGCCGTATGAAAGACAGTGGGAATAATTACACCAGGTATAGGGCTGCAAACAGACAAGAGAAGAAAAGCGGAAGGAATAGGACGAAATGCAGACGGGTGTAGAAAACGACAGGGATAAGATCAAACGGGGGTAGATAGATGGGACAGATTGATCACAGATGGTACAAACGATTGGAATGAGTTGGGATTGCTATGGACAATTGCAGACAGGGGTAGAAATTAAGGAGGACATCATCATCATAAAACCCTTATCCCACCTGTGGCAGGGTCGGGTCTCCGGGTTCTAGCCCTCCACTCTAATCTATCTCCCACCAGGTCCCTGTCCACCCCACACACTGCCATATCCTTATGGACAGCCTGCTCCCACGTCTGTTTCGGTCTTCCCCTGTCCCAGGTGCTTCCCATCACCTGCATTCCTGAAACAGACGTAAATAGCTCCTCCTTTCCTCTTCTCATTACGTGTCCATACCACCTCAACCTATTCTCCCACATTTTTTTGGCGATGTCCACCACTCCCAGGCTACCTCTTAATATACGCATTCCTAATTCTATCTGCTCTCGACACGCCACTCATGTACCACAACATTTGCATTTTGGCTACTTGCATTCTATTGACGTGGTTCTTCCTCACTGCCGAACACTGATCCATATAGCATAGCTGGCCTAACCACTGCTCTGTAGAACTTCCACTTCAGCTTGATTGGGACCCTCCTATCACACAGGACTCTGCTTGCCTGTCTCCACTTCAGCCATCCCCATTGATTCAATAGGTCACATCAGAGTATCTCCCCATTGCTTGGGAACGTTGGACATCAGTACTTGACCTCCTGTACCATTTTCACCAGTCTGCCCCTCGAACGTATGTCACCATTATTTTCCTGTCCTTCCCAAAGTAAGGAGGATGACAACCTAAATTCTGTAAGGGGCTAGAAAGATGGAAAGGGATAGGACAAAAGCAGACTCAAAGAAAAGGGAAGGATAGGTCCAAAAATGACTGGAACCAGAAGATGGGAGAGGACTGGATCAATAGCAGACTGGTGCAAGTAGCTTAGGGTTCTAGGAGTTTTATGGTATCATATGCAGGAATGAGAGTTGGTCTCTACACTGCCATATTGGCCAAATAAAGCTGTAGGCAGTGTTGTGAACTAGAATAAACAAAAATCGTTGTAACAGCATAGTGTCTAAGTAGACCCTGCATTAGAACTATGCAGTGGACGGGTTGTTGTTTGTTTATTGGTGTTTTAGGACTCTTCAGCTACAAGGTCATTAGAGCCCCATCCACAGTGTAGTTGTGATGCAGGGACTGCACAGACACTGCACTAAAGCCTGGTTCAGTGGCATGCATAACAGCAGCAGGTACCACATGAGCAGATGAAACAATACAAACATGAACGACGTCAGTGTGCAATTATGTTGGGAGGGAGTTGAGGAATGGGTGTAAAAGTGCAGTTGACTAGTGGTAAACTGCTTTCAGCATGCAGCACTCATGCACGCATATGATTGGCTGATTGTACTGCAGTCGACGCCCATTGCATATTTTTAAGTGGCTGCTATTTGTTCGCTTATTACATCATGTAGCGGACATTGTCAAAATTAACCAGCATTGCGTCCTATCTGCTGCCTACAGGCCGCTTCACAACAACAACAACGGTAATGGCAATGGAAACATAAACGGGAACGTGAACGGGAAAGCGAGCTTCACAACAACCCCCGATGACTGATGCAATGGCTGGAACGTAGTTAAAGCACTGTAGATATGCACCACCAGCATCCGGGTGTGGCAAGTCAGGACAAGTTGGAAGAGACGAGTTCAAAGTGAAGAAATAGTTATAAGAGGCCCCCATCGAACCCGCCAAGGCAAAGTAGTAAATGTATGAGCAAAAAAATAAAAAAAAGCTTCACAAATACAACATGCAACTAACTACACCACCAAGTGCAATTCTAATTTTGGTGCTGAGGGGAGGAGCGACAGGTAGGTACGTCATGTGGTGGAGGTGTCCTCCCATTGGGCAAACGGCTTACGTTTAATGGGAAAGTTAAAAGTCGGTGAACTTTCCCAGCCGTTACCATTTGCCATTCCCGTGTATTGTGAAGGTCGCCATTGACATTTGGCATTTCAACTTTCTTTCACGATTTCCTTTATGTCATGTTCCTGTTGCTATTGTGAAGCGGCCTTACCACTGAACGAGTACAGGCACTGTTTGTCTTGGCGACAGTGCTTTACGTCACCATTTTGCTGGTTGAGCACGTGCTGTTTTCACTTGTAGCACTTGCCACTGACTTAGGCTTAATGCAACGATTTTTGGGTATTAGTGGCACCCAGTTTTCCTAAGTGGCCACCAATGTCAGTACTTACTGGGGGTTGCGTTGCTTAACTTCATTGTGTCCAACGCAATTCTCCACTCCAACAGTGGATAGGGGCTCTAGTGACATTGTAGTTGAACGGCCAAAAAACACGAATAAAAATCAAATCAATCAAGAAAATTGATACTGACCTGCAACACATTGATGCACATCGAAGTGAGCGACAATCCGAAAAGTAGGTAAACAAATGTTCCCATCATGAACATGGGGTGGTTAGGAACGTAGTCTCCGAAACCAATGGTACTCATTGAAATGAAGACGAAATAAACACTTTCAAAGTACGTCCAATTTTCTTCCCACTGGAAGAACATGAGACCACCGAGCATAATGTAGACTAGAAGTAACAGCACCGCCACCCACACCGGCAAATTGAAATCGTCGTCGATCTCACAGTAAGCCGGTGCTTTGCCTTCAAGTTCGTGGATTTCAACGTCTCCCATGTTCGAATCCAAATGAGAATTAATCGCTCGATTCACTACCTAAAAACATACGTTAAAACACATAAAAATCTGAATTTCAGATCCAAAACATCACGTTCCTCGTTCACACTGGAACCGGGACCACCCTGGGAGCGGAGAATTGCGTTGGACACACAAGTTCTCGTTTGATTACTGAAGTTAAGCAGCGCAACCCCAGCTAGTAATGACATGGGTGGCCGCTTGCGAAAACTAGGTACTGCTAATACCCAAAAATCGTCGCATTAGTGTAGAGTCTGTGCTTCATAACAACTATACTGTGGATGGGGTTCTAATGGCCTTTGTAGATGAAGGGCCTTAAAACACCAACAACTCTCTCACACTCTACTCTCATCACTGAGGATAAGCAACACAACCCCAACTAGTACTGGCATGGGTGGCCTCTTGGTTAATTTGGTTTGGTAATTCTAACGCATTGTTGTTTGTTTGTTGGTTTTTTTAGGGCCAATCAACTACAAGGTCATTAGAGCCCCGTCCACTGTGTAGTTCTAATGCAGAGACTGCACAGACACTACACCAATGCGACGATTTCTGGACACTAGCTGCACCCAGCTTTCCAAAACGGTCAGCTGGGAATCCGCTGCTAAACTTCAGTGATCAGGCAAGACCTGGTATGTCCAACGCAATAAGTTGTATCATGTGGCCTCTTGGGAAAACTGGGTACCACTAGTACCCAAAGATTGCTGCATTAGTGTAGTGTCTGTGCAGTCTGCACTAGAACTATGCAAAAAAAAAAAAAAAATACAAGACCATTCTCGTTTGATTACTGAAGTTAAGCAACGCCAACCCAGATAGCACTAGCAAGGATAACCACTTGGGAACACTGGGTACTGCTAAAACACCAAAATCGTCGTAACAGTGAAGTATTTATGCAGACTCTGCATTAGAGCTCTAGCTGGGTTTACACGGCGTGCAACATACTTGCCGCAACTGTTTCGGCAGGCTTGCAACAATCTCGCCCGTCTCGCCCTCCCTGTTTACATTGAGCAAAACATTGCGTGAAGCAAGCTTGCAAAACGTATATATAGTGGGATCCGGAACGTTCGCCCTCGACATTTCACCCCCGACGTTTCGCCCCTGGGTACTTTTCGCCCCCGAACATTTCGCCCCTCGGATGTTTCGCCCCTGGGAGGGCAAATGGCCGTCTTTTTGTTATTTTTTGTTATTCCGTTTTAGGTAAGGTAAAAATCAAGGGCTAGTGCCAACTGACCCTTGAGTCAATGCCAGCCCTTGATTTTTACCTTATTTTGGCCGGGTTTTTTTTGTTATTCTGTTTTTACCTAGAAAAACAGCATTGTTCGTTTGGACCTTTTTCTGAGTGTTTCAAGGAATAGGTAAGGTGAAAATTCAGCAATTTCGGCAAGAATGCTACGCATTGTGGAGGACATCAACGATAGAAATTTAATAGACTTTTTGAAAGGCATAGCCTAAATGTCTGGAAATTCACTTTACCATTAATATAAAAAAAGGTTATTAATTTAAAAAAACACTAGTGCCCTACAAATCGATGTGTTTTCGGACATAAGGTAGCGACACGCGCATGCGCGAAATTTTACGTTGGTAGTTTTAAGCATCGACGCTGCCGCTATTTTTTTAAGTACAATTTAGCAGACTAACATCACTTAAAAGACTTTGACGACGTGAATTTTACGTTTTAAGTTTGCATTTACGTCGTTTACCGGCCATTTACCTTCCCAGGGGCGAAACATCCGAGGGGCGAAAGCTCCGGGGGCGAAAAGTACCCAGGGGCGAAATGTCGGGGGCGAAACTTCCGTAAACCATATATAGTAACACTACATGAAGTGGGAGTGGCGAAACCCTTTGATGCGCCTCCAAAAACTGACAGTGCGGTGGCTCACCACGAGGCTGCCTTGTGCAGCAATTTTCGGGTTGAGTCACCGTTTACACTGCGCGAGTCTTTCCTAATGAAAAGCTGGGTTTACACTGCGCGCAACACACTCTCGCAACTGTTTCATTAGGAAAGACTCGTGCAGTGTAAACGGCGATTCGCCTCGAAATTTGCTGCGCGGGGCAGCCTCGTGGTGAGCCACCGCACTCCCATTTCGTGTAGTGTTACTATACATACGATTTGCATGCTTGCTTTGCGCAATTTTTTGCTCAATGTAAACAGGGAGGGCGAGATTGCCGCAAGCCTGCCGAAACAGTTGCGACGAGTATGTTGCGCGCAGTGTAAACCCAGCTTATGAAGTCGAAGGTGCTGTAATGACCTTTGTGGTGAAGGGTCCTAAAACACCTATGATAGAAATGGAACCTGAAGGTGCCGACCAGAACGGTTCAGATACCCATTTCTGTCCCATTCGGACATTTGGAACCTTTATTGGATGGTATTGTTACGCAGTCTGTTGCCGACCTAATCCGCAACCCCTATGCCTATTTAAAATATCGCCACTAAGCGTTTTCCCGCCCATGGCAGGGTCGGATACCCATCTTTGTCCTTCTGAATCCACATATGGGCAGTCTATTGAACTATATTTTTATACAGCCGGCTACCGATGTGACGAAGGCTGCGACCTCTATGCTTATTTATTGTCGGTCTACTGTTCGTTGGGGCACTGGGGAGCAAGCTCCTGCACCTGAGGTTATTAGTGCTTTTGGGCTCACAACTACTATGGTTATTAGTACCACCACGGTTTTACTTCTCATCCAGTGGACGGCACACTCCTGACCTCGATCCAGTGCCTTTTTTTTGTTTCGTTGGTGTTCTAGGGCTCTTCAACTACAAGGTCATTAGAGCCCCGTCCACTACATAGTTCTAATGCAGAGACTGCACAAACACTACACTAATGCGACGATTCTTGGGTATTAGCAGTACACTGTTTCCCCAAGCGGCCACCCATGTTAGTACTAGCTGGGATTGCGTTGCTTAACTTCAGTGATCAGACGAGAACTGGTGTGTCCAACACAATAAGCCGCTCCCTGACCCAGTGCCAAACCTAGAACCACTGACGCAGTAATGGAGAACACTACCTCCTGCACCACGTCCTTTAACGTGGGCTCGTTTTTTCGTTAGGGGTGCTGGTCATAGAACACCCGCCTCGGTGGCGCAGTTCGTAGCACGCTCAGTAATTACGTCAGTTGTTCTAATTTCGATACTGGACCGTGGCGGGTTGGCTTTTTTCGGGCGAGGGAGAGGCCGCGAGTGCGCCTTCGTT
Organism: Trigoniulus corallinus; assembly: GCA_013389805.1. Lineage (NCBI taxonomy): Eukaryota > Metazoa > Arthropoda > Diplopoda > Spirobolida > Trigoniulidae > Trigoniulus > Trigoniulus corallinus. The sequence continues at coordinate 6,658,316 of JAAFCE010005724.1, forward strand.
CGGATGAGAAATAAAACCGAGGCACCTATGCACATTGGGAACTGCACCCCGTGACAGAGGGGTTTTTCCTTGGGGCTTGTGAAGTATGTACCTAACCCAGGCACGCCAATTTTGGAACTCTTGTGACTTAATGACATAGAAAGCGTTAAGAACTACTCCAAATGTGTTCGACCCTTGGTACCAGGAAACGCCCGATCGTACTTTTGGACAGAATTTTACGCAACCGGCTGTTGACCCACTGTCACGATCTCTATTCTTCGAGCATCAGCCTGTCTTCTGGGGATTGAGGTTTTTTTCACAGGTCCTTGTGATTAAATCCGCCTAGGTGGCGCAGTGGGACCTTGCTGAGCTACTACGCCAATGGTTTGAATAGTCCCGTGTGGTGTGTACAGTTTAACGGAACGTGCAGGTCGGCAGAATTCCCAGGTATAGGAGGTCGCCCTTTGGGTTGGGGGAGATAAAGTGCCCCAAGGAATAAATAAGTTATACGCCGGCAATAAGTGGTCGGATTCAACGTTAGATCGGGAGCCGGCTGCGTAACATCACCTCACGGATATTACCTCACCCCCTTGTCCCTGGCCATTCCAATTAAAAGCCAAGTACTCTTCCTTCTTCATGTTCACCTTCAGGCCCCCTTTTCCATTTGTGTTAAGATCCTGTAGCAGGGCCCGCCGTTCTAAGGGGGGGGGGAACCCGGACATTTGTCCGGGGCGCCATTTTGGCTGTAAGTTGAGACCAGAGCGCTGCTTCAAGAGGCGGCAATTTGTCCTTTTGTCAGCGACTCTTTGTTGTTTGTTGGTGTTTTAGGGCCCTTCAACTACAAAGCTCATTAGAGCCCCGTCCACCGTGTAGTTCTGATGCAGAGACTGCTCGGACACTACACTAATGCGACGACTTTTGGATACTAGCAGTACCCAGTTTTTCCAAGCGGCCACCCATGTCAGTACTAGCTGGGGTTGCTCTGCTTAACTTCAGTGATCAGACGAGAACTGGTGTGTCCAACGCAATTCGCCGCTCCCCCTTTTTGTCAGGGGCGGCATAAGTGCTAGAGCAGGCACTGCCTGTAGGTCTTTTGTGCATCCTCTTTGGACTCCTCACATCATCAAATACAATGCACTGGGGCGCCCAATTCCCTTTTCCCATTAGCAGCTCATTCATCACTAGAAGGTTCCATAGCAAACTGCCACCAAAAAAGCACGCAGGGCTCGATTGACGACTGCCCACAAAAAATGGCAGGTTCCTGTTGTGTGAACGGGCTTGAAATTGCTGCCGCCAGCCACCGGAAGTGGGTTGTCACGTCACTCTGTACCAGCAACTATCAGCCACCAGCCACTGGTACATTAGTTCCTGGTGACTGTCATTTTGCACGGACAAGCAACGGCTACCAAGTTGCCGGTGGCTGGCGGCTATTAATTTCCGAATAGAGAAAGAACTTCCGGTGCTTCAGGGAACGGGGAACTGGTGCAAAAGGGTTGCTCCCAGGGGCTTCTCTAAAGATTCACAAAACCACAGATGCCAAAGTTGACATCAGGGCCGTAACCAGGGCGTGGCGAAGAAGGCGGCCGCCACGGGCGCAACTGGGTTTGGGGCGCAAAATGTTAAATTTTTTGTCATTATTGGGTTCTAGGCAAGCGAAAGTTAGACACTTGCCACAGGCGCTTCATACCCCTGTTACGGCACTGGTTGACATTATTTAAAATGGCACTCTGTGACGTCAGGGCATAAAGCCAGGGACGTGAACTAGGCCTGGGTTAGTGTCAGTCACTTGTTAACCGTTAGTTAAGTTGACCAGCTGTTTTACCTGTACAGGGCGTGTCCTTCGTAACTTCCTACAACTTCTGGTGTGGTAAAATCGGTGCGTAAACAAGCAAACGCATTTGATTCCACGAGTGAGGAGTTTTCCAAAATCCGTTAGGACCATGAGGAGAAGTGGAATTCCAATAGTGGCGTACACCATGGTAAGCGCCCTTCCAGCTGTAGTACTGGGCACGATATGCCCATAACCTAGAAATAGGTAAAACGAACATATTAATAGACATTTTCGCACTGATCCCAGATTAGGACCTAAATCTCAGATGTGGCCCGTGGGCTGGGTAAAGTAGAAACAGACCAGTGGTGTTCTGTGAGATTCGAGTCTCCAATTGAAACTCCTAGAACACATTCTGCAGGTCCGTAGTGCGACAGGATCTCGAGTTTAGGCTGGGGGTAGCAAAGGTACCTTTTTGGAATGCGTTAAGGGCAACTTGGAAGATTGGGGCATTGCAAACGCTCAGGGTCGACGTGCTTGAAATGGCTATAAATGGGATTCACACGCAACGAACACAAGCTTCACATTGTTTTTGACAGGCTGGATGTTTACAACTGTTTGTGATAAGATGTTCGCCAACTCAGTTTACTCCTGCTGGAGGAACCGTACTTGCACGATCAGTGAGCTTTCAAAACACCAAAAAATGTTTGTTGTTGCCGAATTTCTGCCCCTGTTTACCCCTGAATGTTCGCCAACCTGATTCGGTCTGGTGGAGACGTTCCACGCGAACAATACGCGTTCGAAAGCTGACAAATATTCCAGTTTTGGCGAACGTCAAAGAATGTTCGTCGTCGCTGAATTCTGCCGCTGCTTGGTGGAGACCCAGTTAGATTCCCAGGTTATAATGCGGATCGAAAATGATTCGTGAGCATTTGTTAGATGGAGACGAACAGGTTCGGAAACGCCAACGAACGCTTAGAAACGCTTCCGAAGAATATTCCCACTAATGCTCTTGGTAGATACTAGGCTTTACAGTACCCCAGGCGTTAGATAGGGGTTAATAACGGAAACGTGGACGTGGACTCCGCCTGTGACAAGACATACGTAGAGTGGACAAGGTGTTAGTTAAGGACAGGCGGCACCCAAAATCAAAAATTTGCGTTTGGACACTTCGTGGTGCAGAGGATTAGTCAACATTGAGAACTCAGTGGAGGTGTAAAGTAACTTCCTCTTGATGCTTGGATGACCTTGACAGGGCTGCCTAGTAGCAGTTGTCAGGCAAGATCGGTACTTACCACCGGAAGTGCATTACTCAGTGCGAAAGGGAAACCGATAGCAGGGTTGGAGTGTCCACCCGGTGCCCTACGGTTGGGGTGTACGAGGTCACCACTGCACGGAAACGAACCCTTACTATATGGAGTAACCCTGGCTTCAATGGAGAACATGGGTCCCGTAGGAAGCCGGCTGCAGCAAAATACCGCCCAACAGACGTACTCATTTCGTTGGTGTTTTAGGGCCCTTCAACTGCAATGGTCATTAGAGCCCCGTCCACTGAGTATTTCTAATGCAGGGTCTGCACAGACACTACACTGTTACGGCGACTTTGGGTATTGGCAGCACCCAGGAGTCATTTGCCGACTTGGTACCCTACAAATAAATTGCAAGGAGGCCCCAAGGAAAACCCCAAGCCCTAGCCTCGTGTGGTGCGTACGATGCCACCACAGCACCTAACAGAATTCTTTCTACAATTAATACCAAACTACAAATTCTTTTAACGCCTATGGCAGTGTCGGGCCCCCATTATTTTGTCCGGGTCCCATTTTGTCCCATGGACACAAGGACGGTCTGTTGGACCGTATTTTTGCTAAGCCGGCAGGTAACCTAATGCTTAAACCCTTGCGCTTATTTGACATCAGGCTACTGTTCGTGGGGTACTCCACCGACGCCAGGGGGCGAAAAAAGAGAAAAAAACGGGGATCAGGGCCTATGGGGTCAATACGGTATTTCACTAATTATTGAAAATATGGGAGGCGCTCTTATTTGAGATTTGCACGGTGGACCCTATTGACCCTAACGCCGACCCTGATCTCAGATATTAAAACCAGTTTTGAAGGGGAATGGTAGAAAAAGGAAAACAGGGTGTCATACGCGCTTCAGAATTGAACCTATGCATATCACCCTGGTAGGGCAGAGGAGTGCAGAGACCTCACCGGACCTGGAGAAATTCTGCGGTAAAAAATTTGGGATAATATCCAGGCCAAGAGAATTTCACCCCATCTCCCTCTCATTAGCCCTGGGCAGGAGTACTGAATTGTATCGCTTGTCCAGGAAACACCAGGGAGGTATTTTTGTGCAGTCAGCTGCAGACCTAATACCAGCAAAGCAAAAGCAACTCCTAACCTTCTTCCCACCTATGGCAGGGTCGGGTACCCATCTTGTCCCTCTGAATGGACACAATGGCGATATATTGGTCATAGTTTGTCTGCAGCCGGCTGCCGACCAAAGCTACAACCCCTACGCTTATTTATCGTCGGTCTAGTGTTCGTTGGGGAATTCTACCGACGCCAGGGGGCGAGCTCCTACACTTGGAAATTTTGTCTCATCTACCCGTAGCAGACCTAATACCAGAGCCCCGGATTTTTCAAACTTCGACTGAACTCCTTTTTAAGGGCAGTTTCTTTTACTGGCACCACGGGAGAAAGGAGGGGGCGGGCTCGTATACCTGATGAATACGTGCATTTTACTGCATGTAGAAAGGGTTGTTTTCCGTGCAGGGCTGACATCATACACACCACACGGAATCACTGCTTGACACCCCATCCGATTAATCTCACTTCCGGCCTTCATCTCTACCGGTAAAGAAGCCTCTCGATTCGGGTAAGATCGAACCTGCAACTACAGGGCCACGAGTCTGCTCCTAACCCTTTTCTAGGGAGCAGCTTATTGCCTTCGGGCACCAGTTGAAGTTAAGCAACGCAACCCCAGCTAGTACTAGCATGGTTGAACGCTTGGGATCACTGGATGCTGCTAATGCCCAAAAATCGCCGTAACTGCGTAGTGTCTGTGCAGACTCTGCATTAGAGCTACGCAGTGGGCGGGGCTCTAATGACCTTTGTAGTTGAAGGGACTTAAAACACCAACGAAACCAACAAAATCTAACCCTTTTCTTCCCTTCTGGAAGTGCAAGACAAGTACAAGACTATGCCGAACTTCGGCAGAGAAATGGAACAGATCGGGGGCGGTAGACACCGGAAATCCGTTAGTGAAATATGATATAGGTAGCCTTTCTACCTCCTAATGTCTACAAAAGGACCATGCAGAGAGTTCTATTCCACCCACGAGGATTAACCCTTTGCTGTTAGGCTGCAGTTAGGTCATAGGCAGGATTTAAGAGATCTCTCTAACATACCGATAGTTGTAAAAATAGTTATGGAGTAGATGAGAGCACCATCAAAGGTCCAGATTCTGGAACCGGAATAGGTTTTAATTCCTTCTTCGTGAAGTTGATGAACTTTCTCTTCAAACGTCTGCAGCCTTTGCACAGCCAGAGAATTCCATTCGTCGTAATCCAGGTGAGCCGATTGATTCCAGAGTTGGTCCACAAGCTCGTTTCGGATTTGAAGCAGTTCACATTTGGATGTCAATTCGAACCATCCTTCAAACATCTTGAACAGAAATCCACCCAGAAAACAATAGGTGTAAGTGAGCATCAGCAGGGATCCATAATGAAGGGCTGCAGCCTTGATGGATTGAATATCCGTCCAGGTTTCCGATATGATATTCCAGCCGACATTGAAAGCATCTCGAAGTAGTTCAAATGGTAGGGTGATACTCCACAGGACAATGGATTCCACTGCTACTTCTCCATCGTCGTCAACATCATCCTCTTTGGAAGAAGCAGCATCTTGAAGACTCATTTTTCCAAGATGGTTCCAAGTCGTTCACTTAGATAGGATGGCTAAGACGGAGAAAAGGGGTTAGACTCCGTCATCTCCGCCCTTAGCATCTACTCCCAAAAAGACAGAGAAAGAGGGCCAAGTGTGTTAGTTTTCATGCCATCCGTGTAGTCCAACCGTTTCCATTTGCCAACATTCTCATCTTTATTTGGAAACGATATTAAAAATAGCAAATGCACTAGATGACGTCTATTCTGCTGAAAACCGATGGAAAAAGAGGCAGGTCGGTCGTTGCTGATGCAAAAGGTGTCGTTCCAATAGCTGTCGGTAGGAGCGCTGCGGCTTTCCTATACACGTCTGTGTTGTACAGCGTGACGCACTGCCTGCTGCAGTTGTAGCTGCTCTGCATGATAGTGTCACCGTCCTCGATGGCGTAGACTTGTCGCGTTCCACGACTGCGGTGGTTCCAGGTTCGATACTGGCTCCAGGGGGAGTTCCAGGTTCGATACTGGCTCCAGGGGGAGTTCCAGGTTCGATACTGGGTCCAGGTGGTGTTCCAGGTTCGATACT
>JAAFCE010005724.1:6671696-6683222 GCA_013389805.1 Trigoniulus corallinus
GAGGGATGGAGAGAGAGAGGGATGGAGAGAGAGAGGGATGGAGAGAGAGAGGGATGGAGAGAGAGAGGGATGGAGAGAGGGATGGAGAGAGGGATGGAGAGAGGGATGGAGAGAGGGATGGAGAGAGGGATGGAGAGAGGGATGGAGAGAGGGATGGAGAGAGAGAGGGAGGGAGGGAGAGAGACAGAGGCCCCTAGTGCCATGAGTCCGGGTGGTGTGTACGATGTCATTATTTCACGGAAAGGAACCCTTACTCTGACTGCTGTTGAATCCTGCCTACTTCTTGCTTTGTTCAACATCGGTGGCGTTGTTTGTTGGGGTTGCTATGGTCATTAGGACCCATACATCGGTGGCATCCCAGTGAATCTATGGTCTAACAGGATACGCAACCCTACTCGGTGATTCTTTGCAGGATCGATCCTGACCCCTGAGACAGGTGGGTTCTTTTTCTAGCGAGAAGGAAGCCGGTTCCTTTGGATGGAGTCTAAATCCGTGGCCCCATGTGGTGTGTATAATGTTACCACGTGCAGATTGGCAAAATGTTCTGTTGTGGGAACTTTGCCCCCCTACCGTGGTGTTTGTAAATACCCTTTGGTAGTAGCGGCTGACACAAAAGGGCAAGGGACCTTTCTGGTTTTGGCGCCGTCAAAGTAACTGCTTGCTCGATCTGAACCAGATGGGAGGCGAACACGTGGAACCTTTCGCCGTTCTACACGTATGCAGTTTCCCTTGTAGAAAGGGTTGTTTTACTTCAACTCACCCCTACTGCAGCTTGGCCCCTTTATCAGAATGTGTTCTTGGGGCCTGCTTCTTACCCGGAGTAAGCTTCTCAGTTGGGATTGGGAACCTCTGTGTGTCGGAATCTACGCTGAACCATTCATTCCTAAGTCTCCGCCTGTGGCAAGGGCCCGGCACTCACTTGTCCCAAAGGAAAACACACCGGGGAGGTTTTGGACAGTATTTTGACGCGCTGCCGCCAAGTAATATAATGCCCTAAGCCCTTTGATAATTAACCTTCAGCCTTATTCGGGCAAGTATCTTCCGGGTGACCTTGTACCTTTGAAAACTGCCGATGTGCACGTATTTCACGAGGAAAGGGTTCTTTTCCGTGCAGTGGTGACATCGTGCACACCACATAGCAGGGCGCGGGCTCTCCGTCCCATCTGACGACAGGTACGCCCGGAAATTTTAGGGACCTACTGGTATATTTTTCTCCATCTAGTAAAGGCTTTTTCAGTGCAGACCTGTTCCATTGTCTACGGTAAGGCACCGGATTTATTTTCCATCCCGATGGAACGCGTCCTAAGGATTCCCCTCCTTCTAGCCGGAAGATGCGTAGATCGGGGATCGATCCTGCGACCGTGCAACCGTTTTTAAAATGAAAATTCATAGGGGAGCTTCCAGTATTTGCTGCGGCCCTGGCCTTAGCCGACCTGGTAACGTCTCAGCCGCTTCGGCCCCTGTTCCGGCTTTGGTGGTTCTATTCAATATGGCGTCTTGTTTTCGATCTGGAGCAGCCCTGCCCAGTATTTTAACAGTGTCATTCACCTAATAGTCAAATTATTAAACCCTGTTTTACCTGGCGGAAGTCACGTGATTCTGGGGTAGAAGAATTCGCCATTTTATCCTCGGTAATTTATAAATTCTGCGGTAAATTCGGCTGTTTCTTAAACAGGAATGTAGACAGAACCCTATGTGAGACGAACGGAAATGGAACATTCGGGACGTTCTATTTTCAACGTCATTAATTTGATTTAAATCCATCTGCGCGCGCAGCTCTGATGTTACCTCGATGTATGGGTTCTTCAGTGGTTAGCGTGGTTGCGTGGTTGCAGGATCGATCCCTGGTCGAGGCAGATGACTTATTTTCTGGGTGAGAGGGCTGTCCCCAGTGCGTCTTCCGTTGATGGGAATTAACGGTGCGCTTCCGGTTGATGGTGCCATGTCACCTTTGTACCGTAGCGTTTCATTTCCACGCACAACCTAAGAACATCATTATCATACCCTTATCCCGCCTGTGGCAGGGTAGGGTCTGTGGGTTATAGCCCTCCACTCCCGTCTATTTCCCACCAAGCCCTCGTCTTACGAACAACCTGTTCCCACGTCTGCTTTGGTCTCTCCCTGCTCCGGGAAGAGCGGTAAATTGCGTTGGACACACCAGTTCCCGTCCGATCACTGAAGTTAAGCAACGCAACCCCAGTTAGTACTAACATGGGTGGCCGCTTGGGAAAATTGGGTACCGCTAGTATCCAAAAATCGTCGCATTGGTGTAGTGTCTGCGCAGTCTTTGAATCAGAACTACACAGTGGTCGGGACTCTAATGACCTTGTAGTTGAAGGACTTTAAAACACCAACAAATGCTCCTGGTGCTTTCAACCACATGTATTCCTGTAATGGACCTAACGAGCCCTTTCATTACAGGTGCATAACCTAAGAACGGTGCACCTAAAAAGGTTCCTTCAGAGCCTTTCCTCGGTAGCGTGCTTAAACCGCGAGTCCAAGTTTTCAAATTCGGCCCTGGCCGAGGCTGGTGGAAGCTACCACACTTCACTACCATTATTAACCATTTTTCGCCTGGCAGGCAGGCAGGGCCGAGTACCAATTATTTTATCATTGGACACATGGGTGACGTTATGCTGCTACCCTTAATTATCGTGACCTTGTTATTCGTTGGGATACTATTGACCCGGGGGGGGGGCTAGCTCCTACACATGGAAATTTTGCCAAACTGCACGTTCCATGTAGTAAGGGTTCTGTTCCGCGTAGTGGTGATGACATCGTACATACGACGCAGTCATGGATTCACTTTTCCATTCGGCGGAAGGAGACCTGGGTTTGTTTGTTTGTTGGTGTTTTAGGGCCCTTCAATTACAAGGTCAAGGGACTGCACAGACACTACACTAATTCGACGATTTTTGGATACTAGCGGTACCCAGTTTTCCCAAGCGGCCACCCATGTCAGTACTAACTGGGGTTGCGTTGCTTAACTTCAGTGATCAACCGAGAACTGGTGTGTCCAACGCAACTCGCCGCTCCAGGAGACCTGGGGCTGCTCTGTCTTCTTCAAGAAACCAAACGACGTTTATGTAGACTCGAACCTGGAACCACTAACGCTGCAATTGAACACGCTACCTTTGCACCCCCGGGACGGATCGGAAACTACGAGGATTAGGAAGACAATTCAAAGGGCGCATTCCGTCTTGAGGGAAATAAAGCTGCGGCCCCGTGTGGGGAGTATTGCCAACACTGCACGCAACGGAACCCTTTCTGTACGGAGTGTAGGGGTAGGAGCTCACATACCCCCTCTGGCGTTGGTAGACCAATTCTGTGATCCACTACCGGAAGTCCTCGCTGGTCGGTTAACCAGGGTTTAAAACCAACCGCCCGTTTTGGCTAAGATCGAGCCTGCACCATGAATTTAGTAATAAAATGCATTGTCAGGGCACTTATCCCTACTTCCCTACTTCCGGTTGGGTGGTAATAAATGAACGACCCTTTTCTTGTTAATATGGTTACCATGACAACTGATTGTATCATTATATGACGCCAATTCTGCAGTGTTTTAAATTAGTGTCGTTAAAACGCTTTTACGGCCGAAACATGAAGTGTTATTACAGCTATTTTAACGTCGCTCAAGGCGCCAGTGCTGAAGGCCGGCAATGGTAACACCAATTGAGAATCGAACTCGAGCCATCCGCGAATCAGACAGATACTAAGTCAATACCTCCACTCGCCAAGGAGGAGGTTGCCTGCTACATACTGTATTTCATCTGCGAGTGCTTGCGCCCTCGGCGGGGTCCATGCTGGCGGAGGTCGGTGGCTTATTCACCAATTTCCGCCTATAAAAGGGTCTAAGCGGCCATTGGAGGCGGAAACATGGACGTTCTTTTTACACATCCGGTTTCCGACCTAAAGACGCAACCTGTTGATTACTAAGGTCTGGTGCACACGTGCGATTTTTACTCGCGCGGCCTTGCAATTGCGGCAAGAGATACATTAGTTGCAATGGGGGAGTGCACACATACCTGCGGCGCCGCCACGGCTCCGAAAACCAGAGTTGCGCCTGGAAGTGCTCGCAGTTCCCTACAAAACCGCCGCGGCGCCACGCCTGCACATTCGATCACGTAGTACCTCGTGGTCTATTGAGCGATGCACACATTCGCGTGGTTTCTTTGCACGGTTCTTTATGCCTAGTTCCGTATCACCGCACTTCAATGCTAATCACGTCGCCACTGATGACATTTTGATGACGTTTTGTGCTAGTGCGTTATGAAGGACCGCCAGTGCAATTCCTTAAGGCCGGTCACACACACAGCCACTTGCAGCAGCCACTAGTGGCGAGCACTAGTTGCTGTACACGGCCACCAGTGGCTGCCACAGGCGGCAGCAACGAGATCTCGTGCTTGTGGTAATAGGAAAAACGCCGCCACTGGCGACAAGTAGCGAGATACGGTAACTGCCACAGCTTGTGGCTCAGTAGCGCTACTGCAAACGCCGTGTCTGTGCTGAGCCTATTTGATTCCAATTAGAAACGCAGTCCACAACGTGTGGTCGCCACAAGTGGCTGTGTGTGCGAGCAGCCTAATGCCTGGTTCCGTATACCCACGCGCTAATGCTATTACCGTTGAATCAGACAACACAGCACAAAAAATGGTGACGTCACACTGCTACTTGTGGTGCCCAAGAGCAGCTATGCGTGACGGTAGTTGAGTTGACCAGTGGTCAACTCACATAGCGTCCCACACGTCACGCTGCGTTCTGATTGGCCAGCGGTTGAGCTGTCTGCTTGAAAAATGGCGGAGGATAATGTAAGACATGACGGTGGCGTGCGGTGACTGCAAATAAAGCGCTGCACTTAAGAAATTGCGCTGGCGGTCCTTCATAACTAACTAGCACAAAACGTCATCAAAATGTCATCAGTGGCGACGTGATTAGCGTTGAAGTGTGGCGATACGGAACTAGGCATTAGTGTAGCACTTTATTTGGAGTCACTGCATGCCGCTGTCATGCCTCAATATATCCTCCGCCATTTTTCAAGCAGACAGCTCAACCGCCAGCCTATCAGAACGCAGCGTGACTTGCGATATGCTATGTGAGTTGAACACGTGTCAACTCAAATACCGTCACGCATAGCGGCTCTGCGGCGCCCCAAGGAGCAGTGTGACGTCACCATTTTTTTGTGCTGTGTCGTCTGTTACAACGGTAATAGCGTTAGCGCGTAGGTATACGGAACGAGGCATTAGTTTTGACATTTGGTGGACAAAAAGGGCGCGCCTTCTGGACAGTTGCAAAATGTGTACTGGCGACATTTCCCCGCATGTGTGCATTGAATTGCTGTGGTGTCCCTATGGCACCCGTGCGAGCAAAAATCGCATGTGTGCACTGGGCCTTAACGTTCTTCCTCCGTATGAATTATTTTGGTCATCGACGCCAGGGGACAAACTCCACAACCAGGAACTCCTACTCCTATTCCACGTAGAAAGGACCTTTTCCGTCCAGTGGTGACATCGACTGGTTAATTTTGCGACTAATTGGTATTCAGGAAATTGGCTGGGGTGGGCCTGACTCCTGTTGCATTGTAGTTATTGTGCAAAAGGTCGGACACCATGCAATATTATAACCAACAAATTTACCTGCGAAAAGCTTCTATTTTGGTTGTGTAATGCGGTGTTGGAACAGTGGGGTAGGCCGGTGTCACACGTCAAAGTGTCCGGGCCGTTTTCCATTTTACCCGGTTAGGTTTCTTTTGGTTCGTTGGTGTTTTAGGGCAAAATTATTGCCAAAAACAAGTATTTTTATGAATTAACAATATTGTTGTGATGACAGAATTGCAAGTTGAGTGTGGTGACGTTGAGGCCAGGCAGAAGGAAAGCAGAATTGAGATTTTTCTGTGTCTAGAAAAATGAGATTCGTACAAATGGAATATTCGTGGCTACACGAAATCATTCACAGAATCGATATGTATCTTGTTCGCGGGGAGAAGGGCGGGGGACCGAAAATAGAGATCATTGAAATGGTATATACCACAGGCAATTCATCGCCTTCCTCTTTCACCTCAATCATCATCATCATCATACCCTTCTCCAGCACGAAACTGGGTCGGGTCTGCGGGTTCCAATCCTCCACCCCCGTCGATCCCTGACCAGGCCCCCATCCACCCCACACACACCCATGTCCTTCTGTAAGACCTGCTCCCACGTCCTCTTTGGTCTTCCCCTCCCCCTGACGCTCCCGACCACCTGCAGTCCCATGATGGACCTAACCAGCTCCTCCTCTCCTCCTCAATCTGTTTTCCCTCATCTTCTCCGCGATGTCCCCCACCCCCAGACTACCTCTAACATGGTCGTTTCGGATCCTGTCAGCTCGTGACACCCCACTCATGAAGCGCAGCATTCGCATCACAGCCACCTGCATTCTCCTTTCATGGTCCTTCCTCACAGCCCAACACTCTGAGCCATACAGCATAGCTGGCCTAACCACAGTTCTGTAAACTTTGCCTTTTAGCTTTATAGGAACCCGGCGGTCACACAGGACTCCACTTACCTGTCTCCATTTCAGCCAACCTGCCTTAATCCTACTAGACACATCTGAGTCTATTTCCCCATTTCCTTGGAATACTGATCCCAAGTATCTGAACTCCTGCACTGCTGGTATCACCTCATCTCCTGAGCGTACCTCACCTTCTGGCCCCTGACCACTCCAGTTAAAAGCTAGGTATTCTGTCTTTTTCATATTCACCTTCAGGCCTCCCTTTCCCATTGCTACCTGGATGTCTTGTAGGCCCTTTTGGGCCTCCTCATTGAACTCTGCAAGCTTTCCCACATCGTCGGCGAATATCAAGCACTGGGGGGCCCATTCCCCCACTCCCATCATCAGCTCATCCATCACTAGAGTAAATAAGTATGGGCTCAGTGCTGACCCTTGGTGTACACCCACGTTGCACGCTGCACGTTGAAGCTGTTTGTGTTACCCCAAGCCGTCCTCACCCTAGTGATAGAGCCATCATACATATCCTGCACTATTCTAATGTGACCTTCATAACCAGGTAAATGGAAAGCGTTCACCAAAAGTGGAAGAGCATTGCATCATCTACGACAGTGGTTCTCAATGCGTGTTCTGCAAACAAATTATTAAATGCAGAAATAAAGGCGTTGGAAAACAAATCGGTACAATTTAAAATAATTTTTGGATGGGATTGTAATCAGCAAACGACACAGTTGTTCGTTGGGCTGCAGACGCCCGGCGGGGGTGCCCCCAGTCAGAGCATGTTCATTGGACCCGCAGACCCGACCCTGCCAAAGGGTATGATGATGATGATGGCTTGGGTGAGCATTTCCGACTTGTGTTCATATTGAATTGCACACGATTTAGGAACTTCCGGTTGAGAAATGGGCTAAGCGGTTGCTTCTAGGGTTCAGCTTAGACAGGGTTACCTATAGCGGAAGTTGATTTCTGTTTCTGTATATCGTGAAGGAAACTTCCGGTTGAGAATAACGCGGTAGCCCTCATCTGGTGTTCAGGATGTCGGCTGTCCATGAGAGAACCTTTACTACACGGAAAAAAGTGTGTTGTGAATTCAGAATCGCTTCCTACCTTCTTCCCCCCTGCATCTGTATAATTTTCAGGTGTAGAGTGGGTTTTACACCCTTAGTCTGGCATCAGTTCAGTCTATGACTGTGGTCAGGATGACGCCAGACTGATTGTATAATGTGATGACTGACAGATTGATGGAGCGGCGAGTTGCGTTGGACACACCAGTTCTCGTCTGATCACTGAAGTTAAGCAACGCAAGCCCAGTTAGTACTGACATGGGTGGTCGCTCGGGAAAGCTGGGTACTGCTAATGCCCAATAATCGTCGCATTAGTGTAGTGTCTGTGCAGTATATGCATTAGAACTATGTAGTGGACGGGTCTCTAATGACCTTGTAGTTGACGGGACCTTAAACTCCAACAAACAACAACAACAGCAGATTGATGGAATGGAATAGCATGCTCAGTCTGGCATCAGTTCAATCCATGACCTTGATCATGAATAGACTGATGGCAAAGTGATGGATTTAATGGATGACATTACACGGTCAGTAAAACTGACCACCAGTCTCCTTAAAAATACTGAGTGTGTTTCACGTTTCTGCAAAAGCACGATGGATTGCAAGAAGAAAAGTAGTTGTAAACGTTTTAAAAAGGCAATGTTCGACCAGGGGCGGATGCAGAGGGGGAGCTTTGCAGCAATTTCTCCCCCTTGGGAACCGCCTTGGGCCATGTCCTGATGAAGTGAGGAAAAAAACCCACTAACTGTAGGGCCAGCCCTGAACGGATATGTAGGCATTGTTGGAGGAGACGGAGGCAATGATAACGCGTGTCTCTCCATCACTGTCCAACCTGTGACAACTGCCTAGTTCCATGTTACCACACTTTAACCAGAGACGTACCTAGGCTTGGTGTCACCCGGTGTGGCAAATCCTGGTGTCCCCCCCACATAAACACTTTATTATTCAATGTGCTCCACCTGAGTCACCAAAATTTCAAATGTTTTTAGATTAATGTTTCAGGCATTGCTGGCGGCCATCTGGGGTGTGCAAGCAGGTCCCCAGGCCGCCATCATCAGCAGCCTGCAAAGTCACAGGGGTTGGGACTTTGGTCCCTGTGACAGATGGTGCACCGAGCATCCAAGAATCCCCCACAGTAAGCAGCGACAACATTCCTGTAGGAACTGGACGCCTGGCTGAGGTGACCCAACCAGAGCATGTTCAGACAGCATAAGGGCCCATCTTAGATTAGGAACGTCAAATGTGGGGACTACTACTAGAAAAACAGGGGAATTATTCAATATCCTAAAGTGAAGGAGGATTCGGGTAGCTTTCCTCCAGGAAACTAGGTGGAAGGGGAATAGATCAAGGGCCTTGGGTGAAGGATACAAGCTTATACAGTATATGCAGTAAGTCAAAAGGGACAAAACAGGTTGGCTATAGTATTAAACAGGGAGCTGCAACAAGGGGTCACCCAGGTGAAGTGAATAAATAGCAGGCTACTGTTAGTTACAGTAGTTTGGCAAGGAGTAGTGCTCCACCTCATCAACGGTTATGCTCCACAGGTGGGTCTGCATGAACCCACAAAAGTGGGTTTCTGGACAGATTTTGAGGACTTTCTGCCGGAACCACAGGTAGGAACCACAGTCCAGAGAAACAAGCAGACATGGTGGTGGAATGGGAAGGTAGAAGCAGCCATCAAGCAAAAGAAGGCTGCTTTCCACAGTTGGCAGGAGACAGGGGACCAGGAATCTAAGACTCAATATAGGCTGGCTAAGACCAACACTAGTAGGATCATCGCCCTGGCCAAGCACCAGAAGTATGAGGCACTCTATGAGCAGTTATGAACAAGGGAAGGGGAGGTTTTCAAACTGACCTAGGCTAGAAATAGAGCAGCTAAAGATATACCCCAGGCTATAACAGCAAAGGATAGCAGTGGTAGGGGGTTCTACTCTCCCTGATGGAGGCAAAGAGGAGGAAGGAAGAGTACTTCCATAACCTCTTGAATGCTGCAGGGGGAGATGGGGACCTTACCACTTATCCTGAATTGGCAGAGGATTGTGAACTGTGTAACCAGGGCGCTTAGGAAAATGAAAGGTTGAAAAGCTGTAGGCCCAGATGAAACACCCAATTCAAGTGTGGCATAGCCTAGGGAGGACAGGTATCAGGTGGCAGCAGAGATAGAATGCCATTGGCATGGCATGAGAGTAGGATAGTACCACTCTTCAAGGGCAAAGGGATGTCCAAGAGTGTGGCAACTATGGAGGTATAAAGATGATGAGCCACTCCTTGAATCTCTGGGATAGGATTTGTGTGGGTGGAAATCAGGTATCCCACCTTTGGCAGGGCCATATCTGCGGGTTTCAGTCCTCCACTCCTGCCTATCTTCCACCAGATCCCTGTCCACCCCACACACTGCCATGTCCTTGTGGACAACTTGCTCCCACGTCTGCTTCAGTCTCCCTTGCCTCTGCTGTTTCCAACCATCTGCATTCCTGAAATGGACCTAAGGAGCTCCTCCCCCTTCTGATTACGTGTCCATACCACTTCAACCTATTCTCCCTCACTCCTATGTGGAAATCCCTCATAGGAATGATCTTGCTCCCTCAACCTATTCATAGCATAGCTTACCTTAAAACTTACCTTTCAACGTGAATGGGACCCTCCTATCACATACGACTCCACTTGCCTGTCTCCACTTCAATCATCCCCATTGAGTCTTTGGGTCACATCAGAGTTATCTCCCCATTGCTTTGGAACGTTGATCCTAAGTGCTTTACCTCCATGGTGTAGCCAAGTTGCATTGGACGCACCAGTTAAGCAATGCAAATCCATGTTAGTAACAACATGGGTGGTTGGTAGTGAACGTTGGGTGCTGCTAATTTCGCCTTTCCTACGCCTCCTACACCTAGCCCCTCCTCACCTGTGAGCAGCCTCCTTAGGGTTTGGCCTGTTATGGCTGCTTGGCTTACTCCCTAACCCGATAGTGTAACATACTCCTACTAACACTACTCTTGCACTGTTTTCACCAGTAAGACTCTACTGGGAGGCACCCAGTATTTCTCAGGGATGTTCATACCCTGGCTATTGCCCTTCTTCATTGACCTGGAGAAAGCATATTACAGTGTGCTAATATGCCAAAATAGTCACATTAGTGTAGTGGCTGTGCAGTCTCTGCATTAGAAATATGCAGTGGATGAGGCTCTATAATGGCCTTGTAGTCAAAAAGCCCTAAAATACCAACGAACCAAACGAGTTTATGTGAATCCATTAGCTGGACTGTGTCGCATACAAAATTCGCATTCATTGAAACTAATATTCAAATAGGTGTAGTGCTGTAGGAAAAGGTTGGATCTGAATCTTTGCAATAGTGTCACCCGGTGCAGTCCACACCCCCCTCAGTATGCCTATGTATATAAATACCTACAAAAAATAGTTTTATATGCTACATACCAACAAAAAATAGTATGAGCGGCGAGTTGCGTTGGACACACCAGTTCTCGTCTGATCACTGAAGTTAAGCAATGCAAGCCCAGTCAGTACTGACATGGGTGGTCGCTCGGGAAAGCTGGGTACTGCTAATCGTTGCATTATTGTAGTGTCTGTGCAGTATATGCATTAGAACTATACAGTGGACTGTTCTCTAATGACCTCGTAGTTGACGGGACCTTAAACTCCAACAAACAACAACAACAACAAAAAATAGTTTTATATGCTACATACCTACATACCTACAAAAAATAGTTTCATATGCTACATACCTACAAAAAATAATTTTATTTGCTACATACCTAAATACCTACAAAAAATATTTCATATGCTACCTACCTAAATACCTACAAAAAATAATTTGATATGCTACATACCTAAATATCTACAAAAAATAGTTTTATATGCTACGTACCTAAATACCTACAAAAAATATTTTTATATTCTACATACATAAATACCTACAAAAAATGGTTTTATATGCTACATACCTAAATACCTACAAAAA
>JAAFCE010005724.1:6683232-6698387 GCA_013389805.1 Trigoniulus corallinus
CTAAATACCTACAAAAATAATTTTATATGCTACATACCTAAATACCTTCAAAAATAATTTTATATGCTACATACATACATGCATACCTATGTCATGGTAACAGGATTTCCATCATATGAACACCCTGGTAATGAAAGTTTAATTTTGTTGTTTTTTTTAAGTACAATGATTAGTTTTTTTCTTGATTCTTATGTCATTTCATTTTATTGGTAACCTTAGTGATTGCAGAAAATAAGTAGAGAGGAGCCTAAATGATATTAGAGGAGCAATAGAAAAGAAAGGGCTAAAGATAAACCTGAAGAAGACAGAGTATTTAGCTTTCAATTGGGAAAGCGAGGAAAATAATGGTGACGTACATTCTAGGGGGGAACTGGTGAAAAAGGTGCAAGTGTTTAAGTACTTAAGGTCAACATTTGAAAGCAACAGAGAGATACTCTTATGTGGCCCATAGAATCAATGGGGGATGGTTGAAGCTATATGCTATATGGATCAGAGTGTTGGGAAGTGAGGAAGAGTCATGTCAATTAAATGCAAGTAGCCAAGATGCAAATGCTTTGGTACATAAGTAGTGTTGAGAGCTGATAAAATTAGGAATGAGTATATTAGAGGTTGTCTTGGGGTGGAGGACATCGTGGAAAAAAATGTGGGAGAGTAATTTGAGGTTAGGTCCATTACTAGAATGCAGGTGGTTGGAAGCACCCAGGGCAGGGGAAGACCGATCTATCAACTGATGATTTGGTGATAGATTTATTCATGTAATTCTCAGTGTGATTTAAACGATATGCCAAAGAAATAAACATTTTAGCGTCTCTCTCTAGTGTCTCTAGTCGTCTGCTAGTTCTTTGTTAGAAAAGAACTAAGACAGATCTCAAAAGTAATCATACATTCTGTATGAAATTCATCAGTTATCTACCTCATAGCTATGGGGAGCGGCAAGTTGCATTGGACACACCAGTTCTCATCTGATCGGTGAAGTTAAGCAATGCAAGCCCAGTTAGTACTGACATGGGTGGTCACTCGGGAAAGCTGGGTACTGGTAATATGCAATAATCTTCGCATTAGTGTAGTGTCTGTGCAGTTCCTGCATTAGAACTATGCAGTGGACGGGTCTCTAATGACCTTGTATTTGACGGGACCTTAAACACCAACAAACAACAACAAATACCTCATAGCTGTGTCATATTTATTTAGTCTATTCATTTATTATTAATCTTTAAACTGCTTTAATAAGGTTACTTTGGAGAATTATGTGGTACTTAAGAATGGAATGGAAGAAGACTTTCTAGTGTAGGAATACGTTGAAATAGAGAGGAAAGTATAGGAATAAATGCCTTTCATTCATGAAGGGAAAAAAACTCTTCTGATACATACCTACGTGATGCCGATGTATAAGTAACCATTTGTATCTCAACCAAAAGTTAAGCTCATCACACACACACAGAGACCCAATTTCTACTTTGGCTGGCTCTTATTACACATTAGATGCAGGTTGTCAGAATTTTTAGGTATGATAGGACATCTTTGTGCTGTCTACTTCAGAGGCATACCTAGGCTTGGTGTGACCCGGTGCAGCAAATTCTGCTGTCACCCCCACCACTGACCCCCCCCCCCACAAAAACACTTTATTATTCAATTTGCTCCACCTGAGTCATCAAAATTTCAAATGTTTTTAGATTAATGTTTCAGGCATCACTGGCGGCCATCTGGGGTGTGCATGCAAGTCCCCAGGCCGCCATCATCAGCAGCCTGCAAAGTCACAGGGTTTGGGACTTTGGTCCCTGTGACAGATGGTGCACTGAGCATCCAAGCATCCCCTCACAGCAAGCAGCGACAACATTCCTGTAGGAACTGGACGCCTGGCTGAGGTGACCCCAGCCAGAGCATGTTCAGACAGCATAAGGGCCCATCTTAGATTTGGAACGTCAAATAGAAAAACAGGGGAATTATTCAATATCCTAAAGTGAAGGAGGATTCAGGTAGCTTTCCTCCAGGAAACTAGGTAGAAGGGGAATAGATCAAGGGCCTTTGGTGAGGGATACAAGCTTATATATGCAGTAAGTCAAAGGGACAAAACAGGTTGGCTATAGTATTAAACAGGGAGCTGCAACATTGATTTCACACTGAAGCCTGGTTCCCTGGCATGCAACACCGACAAGACTAGCACTCTAGCAGACAACAATCCACATAAACTGATGACATAGTTCCACTACCATTCTGTTGTTGTTGTTGTTTGTTGGAGTTTAAGGTCCCGTCAACTACGAGGTCATTAGAGACTCGTCCACTGTATAGTTCTAATGCATGGACTGCTCAGACTGTTTGAATTTTTAAATAGTCTTCTGTTTTCTTTGGTTTATTTATTTTTTCGGTTTTGACGTTCATTTTGAAGACTATTAATCGCTTACATGAATTCGCTCATGCCAGGGAATCAAACCAGGTGCAATTTCTGTGAGACCCTGTGGTTTACATCATAAATGTACTGTCTTCTCAAGCACTATTCTCATCAGTGTCACGTGCCAGGGAACTAGGCTTTACTTTACAGAATGGTAGTGTAACTATGTCATCAGTTTATGTGGATTGTCATCTGCTAGAGTGCTATTCTCGTTGGTGTCGCATGCGAGGGAACCAGGCTTAACTGTGGTGATACAGAACTAGGCATTAGTGTAGCGTTTTTTTTGGAGTCACATCATGCCACAATCATGTCTCAGTTTATCCTCTGCCATTTTCCAAGCAGACAGCTCAACCACCAGCCAATCAGAATCTAGCATGACTTGCATGACTCTATTGGAGTTGACTACCAGTCAACTCTGCTTTTCCATGGCATAGCTCTCTGCCGCACTGGAAGTAGTGTTGGGACGTCACTGCTTTTTGTGCAGTGTTGTCTGATTCGACGTAGCTTGAGTAATCCGTTTTTGAACAATGCATGTTATGCAAAGCAGGCGAATATCATACTGTGCATGTGCACCATTCCATAGTAAAATTAGAAACGTGTGTTTGAGGGTATGTTGAAGTAATCATACGTTCTACAAAGGTTTAAACGAACGTTATGATAAAATGGCATACTCATTCAAACTAACTAAAATTACTTCTAAAGGAACCCAGTTTTGTGTTCCAACCAAGAGAGGGCCGGATGTTAAAGATAACGTGTGGTTACAGAGCACTCAAACTGTGTTTTTCACAGAACCATACATACTACTGTGTTTTTTTATGTTATGTAACACACATTCTAGAATGTATCACTCAATGTCTCTAATAATATTAACGCATGGCCGTACGGAACTAGGCATAACACCAGACTGATGAAATGTGTTCACACGATCAATCTGACGTCAGTCATGCACAGACTGATGAAACTGATCAAAATCTTTAAAAATCCATCAGTCATCACGTCAGTCAACACTGAGCGTGTAACACCTGCTAATGACGAATTTTTAATTTTTTTTTTTTGATAATTTTCGTCACTCTGGGCATGACTGGTATCAGATTGATCGTGTAAGTGGCTTGCATCTGGTGTCAGTCACTGGGCTTGATCACTGCTTATCACTCACGATTTATCATTGCCTCCGTCTCCTGCAACAGTGTGTATACAACCATTGGGGCCAGATAAAGACTTCATAATCACTTTGGAATTATTACCTCTAGGATAAAACACATCACAATTACATTAACAAGTACAAGAGAAATGAAGCTTCGGAAAAGTTTTTTATTATATATAAAAAGAATTAAACCAAACGTGGGTGACTGCTTGGGAAAACTGGGTACCACTAATACCCAAAAGTCGTCGCAATAGTGTAGCGTCTGCACAGTCCCTTCATTAGAACTATGCAGTGGACGGGGCTCTAATGACTTTGTAGTTGAAAGGCCCTTAAACACTAACAGAACAAAGAGAAAACCAACGCCCGGGAGAGTGACTGTATTGCGTTGGACACCACTTCTTATCTTAACACTAAAGTGAGCAGTGTAACCCCCACCTAGTGCTAGCATGGATGACTGCTTGGGATTACTGTGTACTGCTGATACCCAAATCATCGAAATAGCTGAGTGTCTGTGCAGTCTCCGCATTAGAATGCAGTGAACGGGGCCCTAATGACCATCATAGTTGAAGGACCCTAAAACACCAACAAAACTAAACCAATTTCTGGAGGGAAGCTCCTACACCAGGATATGTTGCCAATTTCTACGTATATTTTACTTCATGTGGGAATAGTTCTTTTATATACAGCGACATGGTACATGCAGCACTGTCACTGGGCCACGATGTTACTTCTTAGTTGAGGGTAGTTGCAATGTGGTGCCTCTCTCGCTCGAAAGACACTAACTGCCACGGTCCAGAATGGAACATAGAAGCACTGACGTATTGTTGTATGCTAACTCTATGACAGTGATTTTCAACCCTTTTTTCGTCACGGTACGCTTTTAATAATTTAAAAGTCTGGTGACACACCAACAATGACACATGTCAGGACACAGAGTTGTGCTGTAACCTACCTCTATGGAAAAACTCGCCCATGTCAATACCAACAAGGGTGGTTGGTAAAGAACGTTGGGTGTTGAAAATTAACCCTCTCCTTTGTCCTTTCATCTTCCTCCTCATCTCCCGCGGGCAGCCTCCTAAGGGTTCATCCTGTTATGGCTGCCTGGCTTACTCCCCAACCCACAAACTAATCCAGTAGTTTTTGGTTCGATACTGAACTGAGGTGGGTTGGCTTTTTTCGGGTGAGAAAGAAACCCTTAGTGCGCCTTCTTTCAGATAATTAAAACCGAGGTTCCATGTGGTGTACGATGGCATCTGCACATGAAAGATCCATTATGGAACGGGTAGAGGAAGCAAAAATTTCCAGTTGTAGGAGCTCGCCCCCTGGCTTCAGTGGAATGCCATGCCGAACAGTAGGAGACGATAAATAGCATAGGGGTTGCAGCTTTGGTCGTCAACCGAGTGTGGAAAAACACTGTCCAATATATCATCCATTCAGAAGAACAAGATGGGCACCCGACCCTGCCATAGGCGGGAAGAGGGTTAGAAGTTACTTGTAATCTAGCCCTATGCACACATGAAGTGGGTGACTAGTAAGTTAGATGAAACTACTACATAGCTTTGTTAGCCAGTAGTGTGAACTGTAATATTGATGCCCATTGGTTCAGCCAGTCCCTCCTAGGAAGGTAGAACCGATTGAACTACTTGTCAGGCGTAACTTATGCATGGGTATTTGCAGTGGTGGCACATTTCCTGAATCTTGCAGCACTCTGAAGTGCCATGGCACAGTGGTTGAGAATCGCTGCTCTATGCTATCTAAGAGATCGAGTGTGTTTAAAAGTACAGTAATTTAGAAATTTAATGGGTGAATTTAACCTTGATCGATATAAGACTCGATCCTAGGCGTTTGGGTGATTCCTCTGGACACAGGAGGAGGAGAAGTGCACGGTTACTGCAATATAATGCGTTGCCACTGACTAGAATTTCCAAACAGCTCATTAATCCATCATTTGTTTCCAGAAACGTTTAAAACTCAGTGTTTTCAAGGAGACTGATGATCAGTCTGTCTGATGGTGTAATGTCATCCATCAATCCATCATTTTGCCATCAGTCTATTCTTGATCAAGGTCATGGACTAAATTGATGCCAGACTGAGTGTGTAACACCTGGTTAGGAACTCCCCCTCAGCACTGGTGAAGTGTCCCAACGAACAGTAGACCGACTATAAATAAGCATATGGGTTGCAGCTTTGGTTGACACCTGGTTGACAATGTCCATTATATCCCATTCAGAGGGATAAGATGGGTACTCGACCCTGCCACAGGCAGGAAAAGGGTTAGGAGTTGTTTTTGCTAGATGACATCAGGGTATCTCTTCTGATCAACTAGTAGTGGTGCAGGAGGTAGTGTGCACGATTACTGTGTCATTGGTTCCA
Organism: Trigoniulus corallinus; assembly: GCA_013389805.1. Taxonomy (NCBI): domain Eukaryota; kingdom Metazoa; phylum Arthropoda; class Diplopoda; order Spirobolida; family Trigoniulidae; genus Trigoniulus; species Trigoniulus corallinus. Next base: position 6,689,139 of record JAAFCE010005724.1, read on the forward strand.
GGTTGATGGCATTAGCAGGCTAAACAACATCTCCCTTCAATGGAATGGGTTGATGAGGCGAACTTTCTGGGTGTAGGAGCTCACCCCCCCCTGGCGTCGGTGGAATGCCCCAGTGAACAGTGGATCGACAATATACAGTAAAAGCAATGAAGATGCAGCTTTGGTTGGTAGCCAGCTAGGGAGGACACTGTCCAGTTGATCATCATTGAGCCCAGCAAGAGGGACAAGATGGGTACCTTACACTGCCATTGGAGGAAAAAGGGGTTAGGAGTTGATTACAACTGTCATACAAGTTGATTTCGACTGTCATACATGGAAACCCCATGATGCAGGAACTGATATGGATTGCGTTAGGATGATTAAAGTGCATCATTCCTGCAGGGGCGGATCCAGAGGGGGAGCAAGGCAGAAATTGTTCCCCCCTCAGTGGCTTACTGGGGTTCAACTAGTGAGGCATTTTTGCATTTGGTATTCCCATTTCTATACTGGGATTTTGCATTTAGATGGGGCGAACGTAAGAAAAGGTGAATACAAGGTGCTAATTCGTACTCTTATGTCTCGTCTCAGTTTCCATTTGGCAACAATGCAATTATCCGTTCCGAATAATTGTACGCCATCTAGTGAGTGCCAGACAAAACATATTTTACTATACAGCAGAATCGTTAAGCAAAAGCAGATCAAAATGTCATTATAATAACATTTTATATAACAATTGAATTGTATAGAACATTGTATACCAGGCAAATTACATCTCCATAAAAAAACTTTTGGGGATCGTCACTTTTATTTTCCACTTTGTATAAAAAAAGTGGATGCCAGATTTCACGCTGGTGAGTAGCATGTGCAAGCATTTAGCCAATCACAGTCGAGCCAGTTCATTGTGAGAAAGGAGGACGTTTATTTTGGATTTTCTTGTCCTTATAGTGCAGCAGGCAACATGGAAGGATGAGAGGGCTGCTTACTTCTCGTCTTTCATCCAGGAACGCCCATTTCACAATAAATTGCAAAATCCCTACTGCCAGTCCAATCTGCAGTTGACTAATCCACTGAAAATTCAGGACATTAGAGAGTTTTCTGGCTGTAGTTATATCCCATGTACGTTGTGCAACTCAGACGAATTGTGAATTGCGCAGACGCACGCCGTACCTGAGTTTCCGCAGTTGACAATTCATTCGTCTGCATTGCGTAGCATACGTCGGTTAGAACCACAGCCAGAAAACTCTATTGTCTAATGGGCAGTGGAGGACTTATTGTAAGTGCTAACTAGATTTATACTGAAGGATTCCAAATATGTGAAAATATTTGGAGTGCACATTTTTTGAAATGCTCCCCCTGATAAAACCCATGCATTCCCACGACTTTTGAAATGGCCGGGGGGAGGGGTCTGTGAATGTTTTTAATGATTTGTTTTCTGAATAAGATGTTGCTGGTTAAGAAAAAAATGTTTTTGATATGTCAGAGGTTATTTACGTTCTCAGTTCAGTTGGGTGGGTTCTTTTTTGTCCTCCATTAAAATTTTTGGCAATAAATAAATGTTTGGGGGAGCTGAGTGACACGGATGTCACCACTGCTCTTCTTTCGTCTCAGAAATGTTTGTACAACTGATGTCTGTAAGCAAGTGATGACGCATGACTGGTTGTCACGTGATTCGTCAATGACACTTCCGCACTTGTGTCGTTGTTCAAATAATCGAACAGCTTTCCGCTTCTGTAGTTCTATTGTGATTCATTCTACCATAAGAAACAAGAATTTCTTCTTATTTCCAGTGAGAGGTTGTCTCCAAAAATATCTCAAACTTGCATCAAGTACCATTCACTCATATTGAAGAAATGGAGAGGACAAAGTGAAGGAGTTGCTCAAAGGAAAGGCCACCATTGCAAGTGTTTTAGAGGGCCACAAGAATTATAGCTTAGTGTTTAAGAGGTTTAGGGTATCATAAGTATTTATGGGACATTATTACAGTTATAGCAAAGGGGAGCCTGAAGGTGAACATGAAGAAAGCAGAGTGCTTAGCTTTCAGTTGGAGTGGTCAGGACCAAGGGGGTGTGGCATGTTGTGGAAGCGAGGTGATACCAGCTGTGCAAGAGTTTCTGTACCTAGGATCAATGTTTCAGAGCAATGGGGAAATCCACTCAGACGTTGCCCATAGAATCAATGCGGGATGACTAAATTGGAGACAGGTAAATGGAGTGCTCTGTGGCCACCGGATCCCAATGAATTGAAAGGCAAAGTTGACAAAACTGTAGTTAGGCCCGCAATACTATATGGCTCAGTGTTGGGCAGTAAGGAAGAAATATCAGAGGAGAATGCAAGTGGTGAAGATGCAAATGCTGCGTTACATGAGTGGGGTGTCGCCTGCTGACAAAGTCTGCAGGGAGCATGTTACAGCTTGGGGGTGGGCAACATCCTGGAGAAGATGAGAGAAAATAGGTTAAGGTGGTATGGGCATGTGATTCAAAGGGTGAGGACTAGCTGATTTGGAAAATTATGGGACAGCAGGTGGTTGGAGGCATCAGGAGTAGGGAAGACCAAAGCAAGCATGGGAGTAGGTTATTCAGAGAGACATAGTTGTGTGTGGGGTGAACGGTGGGGGATAGGCGGGAATGGAAGATTACAATTCGCAGACCCAACCCTGCCATAGGCGGGATAACGGTATGAGGATGAGGATATGAAGGCGGAATGACAGTCTCTCCACTGCCAATGGAGAGTGGGTTATTGCGTTGGACACACCAGTTCTCGTCTGATGACTGAAGTTAAGCAACGCAACCCCAGTTAGTGCTGGCGTGGGTGGTCGCTTGGGAAGACTGGGTACTGCTAATGCCCATAAATCGTCGCATTAGTGTGGTGTCTGTGCAGTCTCTGCATTAGAACTACACGGTGGATGGGGCTCTAATGACCTTGTAGTTGAAAGGCCCTAAAACACCAGGAAAAACTCCACTGTCAAATTGGCCAAATAAGGCTGCTTGTGGCGTAGTGAATTAGAATTGGAATGTCCACGATTGCAGGATCGATCCTGGTCAAGGCAGGCCACATCTTAACCAGGTGAGAGGGAAGCCCATTCAGGGTGGCTCATTCAAAGAGTATGTCTTGTCTGTAAGTAGAGAGCTCGTCCCCTGAAAAGTGTGGTTAGATAGTCCATGGTTGCAGGATCCAGCCTGGTTAAAGTCCATGTAATCTTTACCAAGCGAGTGGATTTCTCTACTTTCTAACAGTTTGGAGCAGCCAATTGCCTTGGACACACCAGTTCTCGTCTGATAACTGAAGTTAAGCAACGCAACCCCAGTTAGTGCTGGTGTGGGTGGTCGCTTGGGAACCCTGGGTACTAGTAGTACCCAGCATTAGTGTAGTGTCTGTGCATTCTCTGCATTAGATCTATGCAGTGGATGGGGTTCTAATGACCTCGTAATTGAAGGGCCCTAACACACCAACAAAACAAAAGAAAAACCAACACCTTGAGGAAGTCCTTCAGGGATATGTGTAAGATTCAGAGCAGGGCCGGTCCTATGGGTTCGGCCGCCCGCGTGCAGTTATGTCGAGGCCGCCCCGTCACCTCAATATTTTCACATAATTTTCTTAATGCCTGCAAGTTAACATTGATTGGCCGCCCCATCAGGGAAGCCGCCCGCGTTCTTTGCACACTTTGAACCTATGGACGGACCGGCCCTGATTCAGAGTCTGTTGATGTTAACTTCACGCGATCAAAGGGACCCTTAGTTATTAAGCGCTTGTCACTGTACTACAAATGGTAATTTACGAATGACGTGGGGAACGGCTGCATTGCGGTGGACGCCCCAGGTCTCGTGTGATCAGTTGGTTGACAGTTAGGCCGATAAGTTGACAGGTCTATTGGTTGACAATTGGATGAAATGGTTGGCAGGTGAATTGTTTGGCAGTTAGGTCATTGGTTGATAGTTTTGGCTATTGGTTGACAGGCTATTCGTTGACAATTAGGTCAGTTGGTTCAGTTAGGTTTATTGGTTGACAGGTCTGTCAACCATTTGCCCGCACTGCCTACAAGTTGCCGAACTTGTCAAGCAATTGTCTGACTCGTCAAGCAATTCCGCGACCTGTCAACGGTTTGTCCGACCTATCAGTTGGAACGTCTTATTGCGTTGGACGCACCAGATCTCGTCTTATCACTGAAACTAATCAACGCAACCCCAAGCTAGTACTAACAAGGGTGACTGGTAGGGTTAAACTGAATACTACTAATACGAAAAAAATCGCAACATTGGTGTAGCCTTTGTGCAGTCTGCATTCGAAATATGCAGCGGACGGGGCCCTAATGACGTTGTTGTGGACGGGCCTTGAATCACCAGCACAGCAGAATAAAGTCCGACCTGTCCATGGGATTGTCCGATCTGTCAAGCAGTAGCCCAACTTGTGACAGAATGCCTAACGCATAGGCCTCCAACTTGCAGCTCGTCAGTGGATTTCATCTGGCCTGCAGCTGGATTAAAAACACACAGTGAATCGGGCTGTGGCCCACAGGCCTTCAAAAAACTCCTAATCTGCCCGCCAGTCAGGGATGTTGGAGTCCTATGGCCTAACGTGTCAACGTGGCTGTGGCCTTGGTGGAACGGAGATGTGAGGATAGCAGTGAGGACTGCTATCAGTGCCATAATGAGGGCATGGCAAAGCAGGCGCCCGCCACAGGCGCAACTGGGTTTGGGGCACTAAAGTTTTAAGTTTTTGTCATTATTGGGTTATGGGGAGGTGCAAGTTAGACACTTGCTACAGGCGCTTCGTGTCCCCGTTATGGCTCTGACTGCTATCTGAGGACTACTAAGGCCACATTTCAATGGAAGTGGCCGTAGTGAAGAGGGGAGGAAAGAAGAGAAGGAATTAAGTGTACAAAAGCAGAAAGGTGGAAGCAAAAAAGTTTGTTTTCACAGTGTGGTGACCATTGTTCAATGTCCCTTTTGTAGTTGTACCTCATTTCACTAGGTGGCGCTAGCAAAAGAAAGTGGTTTTCTCACTGCTCCACCATGGCCGTGTGGGAGCGGCCAGTTGCGTTGGACACACCAGTTCACGTCTGATCACTGAAGTTAAGCAACGCAATCCCAGTTAGTACTAGTGAGTTTTCTTGTAGCGTTTTGGCTGACGCACTTTACGTTAAGCAGATGACAATTCAACTGCACAAGTACAAACACTGCACGCAGTAACGTTAAGGTGCGTTTCAATGCACGCATCGCCAATTCTACATCGGACGCACGCTAAACCACTAACGAAAAATAAAAGGCTGACGTCATCAGTCAATAGGTGGCGCTCGTGTATCGGCCGTTACGTTTTAAGTTTTACTAAACGTTACAAGAAAATAGTTTTTCCTGACTGATGCATCTGTCAGTCACGTGGTCTGCTAACGTCTTTGCGTGCATCCATTGACGCTGCAAGAAAACTCCCTACTGACATAGGTGGCTGCTTGGGAAAACTGGGTGCCGCTAGTATCAAAAAATCGTCGCATTAGTGTAGTTTCTGTGCAGTCCCTGCATCAGAACCACACTGTGGACGGGGCTCTAATGACCTTGTAGTTGAAGGGCCCTAAAACACCAACGAACAACAACAACCATGGCCGTGCATTTCTCCTTTTTCATCGTTGCGCATCGCTGCTCTCCACTCCATCTGTCAAGCCATTTGTTTGTTGGTGTTTTAGGGCCCTTCAACTACAAGGTCATCTGAGCCCCATCCACAGCATAGTTCTTTTGCAGAGACTGCACAGACACTACACGAATGTGACGATTTTTGGGTATTAGCAGTACCCAGTGCTTAACTTCAGTGATCAGACGAGAACTGGTGTGCCCAACGCACTTCGCCGCTCCCCCTGTTGTCTGTCCTGACAAGGAATTATCCGGGTGGTACCCCCTAGAGCGGGCCCTGCTGACCTATCAACCAATTGACCGACCTTGTAGGTTACAATTTCCAAATTAATACAATTCTCTTCCGTTCTAGCTAGTAGGCTATTTCGGGGTATGAGTGGGGAACAGGGGACTATAATTCAGCATTCTACCTCCTGACCTTTGTTTAAAAATCATCAGCGATTTTGAGGTAAGTTATCTTGTTCTGAATTGCTGACCAAAGCACTTGAATAATTTAGGTAATTTGGTAGTTAAAAGAGGATACTAGAAGGACCCTTTTTGGTCTTGGGCCTGTAACTATGGTACCCCTAATTGAGAATGTCCTTTCGTGACTGCGGCCAGATTTCATTATCTGTCTTCAGATTGACATCAACGCAGTGCTGCAGGAGTGACACGTGATTCTGTAATGCGGAGAATTTGTAAATCAATGAAATGCGTTGACAATTGCCATCCTAGCTCTTTCCCGCTGTGTGAATGGTGCACCCCCGAAAATGATTATGGCTATAAGTGCTATCCAGTGTTCCTGACAACGTTCACCGTCCAAGAATTGCCAAAGATAAATACGGTTCCACTGTACCTTATGGTCCTCAGTAATCTGTCATCAGTCATATTTCACCATTCCCGGAGAGCAGCTGTTTTGGGGACCAGGGGAAGCGGCGAATTGCGTTGGACACACCAGTTCTCATCTGATCACTGAAGTTAAGCAGCGCAAACCCAGCTAGTACTGACATGGGTGGCCGCTTGGGAAAACTGGGTACTGCTAATACCCAAAAATCGTCGCATTAGTGTAGTGTCTGTACAGTCTCTGCATCAGAGCTATGCTGTGGACGGGGCTCTAATGACCTTTGTAGTTGAAGGGCCCTAAAACACCAACAAACAAACAATTGGGGACCAGGTCTCGTCTAATCGCTGAAGTTAAGCAACGCTACCCCCAGCTGGCACTAGCAAGGGTGGCCGCTTCGGAACCTAACAGCGTAGTGTGTGTGGCAGTCGCTGCATTGGAACTACGCAGTGGATGGGGCTCTAATGACCACTGTAGATGAAGGGCCCTAAAACAATAGGGAAATAGCTTCATAACTACTGGCGTTTATTTCGCCTAATTTAGGTTAATGACGCTGAACACGTCCTGGAAGAGGATAATGGCTAGGAGTAGGTATCAGGTAAGGTCAGTAACTGATCCAGGATTATCGTCAGGGGGTTGAGCTAAAGCTCGCATATATTATGCGAATAAGTTTATATGTGCATGGGGAGGGGGGTTGCAACCCGAAAAACCCCACCGTGGATCCGCGCATGGGTAAGGTCCAATTAGCAAACCACCGGTTCCTGCAATCTATGATCCGTACCGCAATTCCGCCAATAGCGGGGTATTTTTATTCAGTCGGCTGCAACCTTATTTTTCGTTGGCCTGTTTTGATTCTTTGGGGCACGTTTCCTCCACCGACGCCAGGGAGCCAGCTTCTACAACTGGTAAATTTGCATAACTATTTTTTAATGCATGTGGCAAGGGTTCTTTTCTGTGTAGTGGTGATGCACCCATGTGCCCATTGCGAGGTCACGGGCTTGCTTCTTTGCGTCACCCTTGCACCCAACAGAAAGCATCTGTATCGCCTAGGATCGATCCTCAAGACCATTGGCTACTAAATAGACTTAAGGTTGGCCGGAGTAACTGCGGTAATGCTCCTTTCTCTCTCGCTATGGCGCAGTCAAGTGACCTCTTGTACTTAAAATGCCGAAATGACCAGCAAATTAGCTCCTTGTCACATGTTGTAAATGTTACGCAAATGACCACTGGTCAATCAATGGCAGCTGTTCAAGACATTTCTTGAAAGCTGTCATTTTTCGCGTCACTGCACCTGAAAAAGGGAATATGGAACTCACGGTACGTTTCTGCCAGGGTGGGAGGTATGTGTGACGAACCGGAAGTTGCCTTCATCATAAAGAGCACCATGTCCGTCATATGCAGGGTTAATAGCCATGAGGAGGAAATCACCAGTCAAAAACAAAAAAAAGCAGAATTCCGGAGCTTCGGAAGGACCCAGGAGGAATGGAACTTATGAGACTTCCGGAATATCCCTGAATTCAACATGGAGCATTCGTACGTTACGCTGTTGTTCTTTGTTAGTGTTTTAGGGCCCTTCAACTACAAGGTCATTAGAGCCCCTTCCACTGTGTAGTTCTGATGCAGACACTACACTAATGCGACGAGTTTTGGATACTAGCGGTACCCAATTTTCCCAAGCGGCCACCCTTGTTAGTACTAACTGGGGTTGCGTTGCTTAACTTCAGTGATCAAACGAGAACTGGTGTGTCCATCGCAATTTACCGTTGTTGTTGTTTGTTGGTGTTTAAGGTCCCGTCAACTAAAGGTCATTAGAGACCCGTCCACAGCATAGTTCTTATGCAGAGACTGCACAAACACTACACTAATGCGACGATTATTGGGTATTAGCAGTACCCAGCTTTCCGGAGCGACCACCCATGTCAGTACTAACTGGGCTTGCGTTGCTTAACTTCAGTGACGAGAAGTGGTGTGTCCAACGCAACTCGCCGCTCCCTCGTACGTTACGCGTGGGAGTTCTGACGAGTGTGACACTGAGTGACCCTTCTATTGGTTGCTTGATAGCTTGCTTGATATCATGAGTTCATTGTAGAAAGACCGATCCAGGTAAAGCACATGGCGATACTTCTTCCGGCTTTATTCATGCTCAGCCGGTTGTCGACCTAATGGCACATCTCCCTTTATTAACGTTGGCCAGCGTTCTGTATGGAGACACTTCCCATCAACCGACACCAGGGGGGGGGGGGCGAGCTCCTACACCTGTAATTCTTGCGTCCGTCGCTACAGGTCCAATCGTGACCCATACAGGTGACTTCTTTGGGGCTATGTCACCACTGCACGGAAAATAACCCTTCAGCATAGAAATACCGTCCAACAGATCGAGCGTGAGTTTCGGGTGCAACAGGACAAACTGTTACTGGCCCCACACTCGGGACAATGGAAACCCTTTTGGTATTGGGAACCTCTGTGTTGGGGAAAGTCTCTTGGTGTTGAGAACCTCTGTGTTGGGGAAAGTCTCTTGGTGTTGGGAACCTCTGTGTTGGGAAAGGCTCTTGGTGTTGGGAACCTCCGTGTTGGGGAAAGTCTCTTGGTGTTGGGAACCTCTGTGTTGGGGGAAGTCTCTTGGTGTTGGGAACCTCGGTGTTGGGGAAAGTCTCTTGGTGCTGGAAACCTCTGTGTTGGGGAGAGTCTCTTGATGTTGGGAACCTCTGTGTTGGGGAAAGTCTCTTGGTATTGGGAACCTCTGTGTTGGGGAAAGTCTTTTTGTGTTGGGAACCTCTGTGTTGGGGAAAGTCTCTTGGTGTTGGGAACCTCTGTGTTGGGGAAAGTCTCTTG
>JAAFCE010005724.1:6698397-6729831 GCA_013389805.1 Trigoniulus corallinus
CTCTGTGTTGGGGAAAGTCTCTTGGTGTTGGGAACCTCTGTGTTGGGGAAAGTCTCTTGATGTTGGGAACCTCTATGTTGGGGAAACAAAACCTTTTCCCGCCTAAGGTAACATCGGCATTTTCACGCAGCTCGACCTGACCTGATGTCTAAACCCCTTGCTAGATGGCGGCGGCCTGTTTCCGTCGTGGGAACCTTTGAACCGTGGGAACCGTTGTGCGGCCAAGTTGCGTTGGACACACCAGTTCCCGTTAGATCACTGAAGTTAAGCAGCGCACACCCACGTCAATACCAACTTGGGTGGTTGGTAAAGAACGTTGGGTGCTGCAAATTAACCCTCTTCCTCCTCCTTTCACCTACCTCCTCATCTCCCGCGGGCAGCCTCCTAAGGGGTTGACCTGTTATGGCTGCCTGGCTTACACCCCAACCCACAAACTAATCAAACAAAGAGTGATATCCGGTATCAGTGGCGTCGCTAGGGTTGGCGTCACCCAGTGCGGTGACGCCATTGTGTCACGGGAGCGGCGAGTTGCGTTGGACACACCAGTTCTCGTCTGATCACTGAAGTTAAGCAACGCAAGCCCAGTTAGTACTGACATGGGTGGTCGCTCGGGAAAGCTGGGTACTGCTAATACCCAATAATCGTCACATTAGTGTAGTGTCTGTGCAGTCTATGCAGTGGACGGGTCTCTAATGACCTTGTAGTTGACGGGACCTCAAACACCAACAAACAAACAATCAAAATGAAGCCATCAGCGAATCGATCCTGCAATCATGTACTCACAAGCGTGTTAACTACAGAGACATCGAGAAGAATGTTCTTCGCCAGGTACGAACTTCGTTTCTTTTGTGACTGACAGTTTGTTGTTTTAAAAATGGGTAACAGACGGGGTCGTTCAGAAACTCTGACAGCGACTTATTTGTTTATCCAGGCAGAGGGGATCTAAGTGTTTGGCTGTTTAGACAGTGACTATTCCGGGCGGTAAGATGCGGACCTCACGAGAGAGGAGCGGAAGCGGATCCCCTTTCTTTGGAAGTTTGCCGAACTAAGAGTTTATTTTGCTCCATGTAGGACACATGCTCTGCACTGATGTACTATGTCATCCAAAAGATGCAACCCACCCCGACCAAGTTCAAACTCACAACCACGAACTCATGAGTCAAGCACGTGATATACTTCCAGGGCCGGCTTTAGGGCAAGGCGACCGAAGCGACCGCCTTGGGCTCCGCGCTGGTGAATTAAAAAAACTTGGTACTGGGGCCCCGCTATCGCCTGCTGCCTTGGCGCAGCAGCTGTTTAGACAAAAGTGTCCACGTTAACATTTGCAACATTAGGTCCGCAGCCGGCTGCGTAGAAATACCATCCAACAGGTCGTCTAGACTAGCCTGGTACTCGAAGGTCATGGATCTCTGACGGTTACCTGTCCGAGCAACCCTGGCGACCCGAATGGACGTCCCCTTTGTTGGGCTCCGTTGTGGGTGGGGCCTGCCGACAAGGAATTCCAAATTTGCACATAAATGATGCGAATTCAAAAGTCTTCGAACCTACGGTGCAGGGGATTCAAACCCGAGTGCCGGCGGCTATAAGGGGTGTGTGCGCGGGCCCCGGACCGCCGACATCAGTAGTCCGCAATGCCACGGGGGTTGGGCCCTCGGACCGAGTGGCAGATAGCGCGCCGAGAGTCCTCTGTAGGGTAGGCCGGCATCTCCCCACGGCAAGCAGCACCGAGATGTCTGCGGGTTCCAGACTGCCTGGCTGGCATGTTCAGGAAGCTTAGAAGCCGATCTTAGATTAGGAACGTGGAATGTGGGGACCATTACTGGCAAAACAGGGGAATTGGTCAATATCCTAAAGTGAAAAAAAGTGAGAAGAGGGGAGGAGGAGCTCGTTAGGTCCTTGCCAGGAATGCAGGTGGTCGGTAGCACCCGGGGCGGGGGGAGAACAAAGCAGGCGTGGGAACAGGCTGTCCGTAAAGACATGGCAGGGAGTGGGGTGGACGGGAACCTGATGGGTGACAGACGGGAGTGTAAGGCTAGAACCCGCAGACCCAACCCTGCCACAGGCGGGATAAGTGCGTGGTGCTTCCGTGTACGACCCTGTTTCGAGGTGATTTGGTTACACAGCCCAAGTTCGCCTGTTGTGTGAATGATGTCCCCACTGCATGGAAGATCCCTACTTCATGGAGTATACGTGTAGTTCAACAAAACCTCCCAGTGTAGGAGGTTGCCCCAACGAACTGAAGGCAGACGATAAATTACCATAAGGGTTGAAGAATTTGGTTGTCAGCCGGCTACGGAAACAATACCGTACGACAGATCGCCAAGTTGCGTTGGACACACCAGTTCTCGTGAGATCACTGAAGTTAAGCAGTACAAGCCCACGTTAGTACCAACATGGGTGGTTGGTAAAGAACGTTCGGTGCTGCAAATTTCCCCTCTCCTACATCCTCTACACCTACCTCCTCCTCCTGGGAGCGGCGAGTTGCGTTGGACACACCAGTTCTCGTCTGATCACTGAAGTTAAGCAACGCAAGCCCAGTTAGTATTGACATGGGTGGTCGCTCGAGAAAGCTGGGTACTGCTAATACCCAATAATCGTCGCATTAGTGTAGTGTCTGTGCAGGGTATGCATTAGAACTATGCAGTGGAAGGGTCTCAAAGGACCTTGTAGTTGACGGGACCTTAAACACCAACAAACAAACAAACAAATACACATACCTCCTAATCTCTCGCGAGCGGCCTCCTAAGGGTTCGGCCTGTTATGGCTGCTTGGTTTACTCCCCAATCCATTAGTATAACGTATGTCCCAGTTGGATCCCGACCCTGCTATAGGCGGGAAAAGTGCTAGGGATGGGGATGGTCTGGGCTCTGTGACTCTGCGTCAACGCGCCGGATGTTGACGTTAAGTCGGCAGCCGACATGTGTGAATATAATTCGAAATCCGCTCGTGTGTTTTCGGGTTCTGGGCACAAGTAGATAGGGAGCGGCCAATACTGTTGGACACACCAGTTCTCGTCTGATCACTGATGGTAAGGAACGCAACCCCAGCTTGTACTGACATGGGTGGCCGCTTGGGAACACTGAGTACCGCTGTTGCCCAAAAATCGTCGCAAAAGTGTAGCGTCCGTGCAGCGGTTTTAGTTCAATACTGGGCCGAGGTAGACTGGCTTCTTTTGGGCGAGATAACCCGAGTGCGCCTTCCTTTGGATGAGAAGTAAATCCGATGTCCTCTATGGTGTACAACAGTGGCGTCACTAGGTGGTGCGGGCCGCACCGGGTGACACCACTCGCACCATGAGAAATGGGGTGACACCATTTTCGGGAGCGGGGGGGGTGACGCCAATACTAGGGACGCCACTGGTGTACCGATAGATGAGACCAAATTCCCAGGTGCAGGAGCTAGCTCCCCCTTTAGAGTCGATGGAGTGCCCCAACGAACAGTGGAGCAACTCTGCTGCGTGGGCACACCAATTTTCGTCTTATCACGCAGCTCCAACTACATGGGTGGCCGCTTGGGAAAACTGGGTACTGCTAACACCCAAAACCCGTCGCAATAGCGTACTGTCTGTGCAGTCTCTGCATTAGGACTACGCAGTGAACGGGGCTCTAATGACATTGTAGTTGAAGGGCCCTAAAACACCAACAAACACAAGTAGGGTAACATGGGGCAAGACGTCCCCTCTAAGGGGGAGTTGGGTGGGGCATGGATCAATGATGGCAGCGTACACACCATCCGGGGCTATAGCGTTACTTACCACCCAACCGAAGGCACACTCTCCTCTAAGATTGCTTAGGATTGAACCTGTAGCCTCGAATTCACGAATAAGGCACCACACGACATATCACTGAGCTTGCAAAGTAGATCGCGACATAGCAAACAAGCACTGAAACATGACGAATCAGAGTTTGCATTTTTACTCAAAAGCTGACATTATTTAATTAATTTAATTAAATGTTTGCCTAATGAAGCGAGATGTCGTAATTAGTGTAATGACGTCATAATTAGGTCCGTGACGTCATTATGGCTACTTAATAGCACGACTGTTAATGAGGGAAAAGTTGCAAATTATTGCTTACGCCCCACGCACTGTTGCCACTTGCGATGTTGCACTATTGCGATCCCCCGCCCGGGATGCGGAGTCCCGGACTTGATTTGACATCCATGAGGACAAGGATGAATGGGGTTATTTGACGTCAAAGGACCTGGACTTGGACTTTTCCACCTATGGCAGGGTCGGGTACCGATTTTGTCCTTCTTCATGATCTGTTGCACAGTGTTTTTCCGCCCCCTGTTGCCGACCAAAGCTGTAACCACAATGCTGCTTGATCGTCGGTTTTGGAGAATTCCATCAACGCCAGGGGGCGAGCTCCTACACCAGGAAATTTTGCTCATCTACCCTTTGCGTAGTACAGCCCGCCTCGGTGGCGCAGTGGGTAGCTCGCTCGATAACTGTGTCAGTAGTTCTAGGTTCGATACTGGATCGAGGTGGGTTGGCTGCTTTCGGGTAGGAGACAGGCCCCGAGTGCACTTTCTTTGGGATTGGAAGTATTTGTCCCCATTTGAAGGTAAAAGAACCCTCTCTACTTTGCAACGAATAGATGAGGCAAAATTTCCAGGTGTAGGAGCTCGCCCCCCGGCGTCGGTGGAGCGCCCCAACGAATAGTAGACCGACGATAAATAAGTATAGGGGTTGTAGCTTTGGTCGGCAACCGGCTTTGGAAAAACACTGCGCAATATTTTGCCCTTGTGTCCATTCAGAAGGACAAGATGGGTGGGAGCGGCGAATTGTGTTGGACACACCAGTTCTCGTCTGATCAATGAAGTTAAGCAACACAACCCCAGCTAGTACTGAAACGGGTGGCCGCTTGGGAAAACTGGGTATTGCTAATACCCAAAAATCGTCGCATTTGTGTAGTGTCAGTGCAGTCTCTGCATGCGAACTACACTGTGGACGGGGCTCTAATGACATTGTAATTGGAGGGCCCTAAAACACCAACAACAAACAGACAAGATTGGTATCCCACCTTGCCATAGGCGGGAAAAGGGTTAGGAGTTTACCCTTTGCGTAGTAAAGAGGGTTCTTTGACGTGTAAATGCCACTATACGGGACCTCGGTTTTACTTCTTACCCGAAAGAATAAGATGAATTCTGGGCATCCCTCTCGCCCTAAAAATGTCAAACCACTTCGATCCAGTATCGAACTAGAAACCACTTACGCAGTTGCCGAGCACGCTACCCGCTGCCCCATCGAGGCAAAGCTCAATGCTGAATGCGCAAACAAATTGTTGCCAACTTTGTTTTTAACAAACAGAAAACAAGAGAAAAAACTTAAGACTAACCTCAGTGGTGATTCAGTGGTTGGAATTCACATCACTGCAGAGTTTTGAGCAGTGCGAAAACAGCCGTCAACTCACCAGAGAGAAACGTATACTGAGATTTCCTTCTACGCATGCGCTTAACGTCGAACATGCACTACACCGACCTACGAGTTTTTTTGCCTGTTTTGGAGAAATCTCATGAAATAATTAAGCTGTTGAAGTTACGTGTTTGGCGTCGAGCCACGAATTTGAAATGACCTCATTATACCGATGCTGAACAAACAACACAACATGCCAACATGGTCAAGTGCAATTTAATGATTGCTCGTCCCCACTTCCGCTCTGCACAGCGGCCAAGCTGGTCAATTTACAGCAACACGTTACATGGAGGTGGCAACATAGGTGTACCCCTCTCTTACCACCAAGGTCATTCCACTCGGGCATTAGCATCATTTTGAACTTCTTGCAAAGTCTCTCGTAGAATCCATACCTACAAGTTCTGTCCTGGTCGAAACAACAGGTGCGCCTTCTGTCGGATGAAAAGTAAAGCTGACGCCTCATGTGGAGTGTAAGCCCCTACGATGTCACCAATGCAATTTGGCGAATGTTTTCAGTTTAATCGTTTTCCAAATTTTTCAGTTTTTCCAAATCAGTATTTGTTGACATCAGTCAGTTGCAGTCATTTCTTTCAATTCAGTCAGTCGTCGTCATACTCTTATCCCGCCTGTGGCAGGGCTGTACAGATCGTAAATATCCTGCCCTGTCCTAATATACAGTATCCTTCGTCTTACCTACTTTTTTGTCATACATCCTTGCTAACCTAAGCTTGAATCTCAATCTCCGTAAGCTCAATTAGCCCTAAGCTCGATCTGTCTCGGAATGAAGAATCGTTCCATTGTGGAACTACTTGTCACGAACCCGAACTGATTCCCCCGGAAGTGACCTTTAGTCTCGGCCACACACAACGTGATCTGTCGCGGCGGGAGAGCGATATATTTGCAGTGCAATAAATTGTATTAGGACAGTCACACAGATGGCGATCTGTCGCAGCGATCTATTTTGGATCACATTTGTTGTTGTTTTAGGGCCCTTCAACTACAAAGGTCATTAGAGTCCCGTCCACAGCATAGTTCTGATGTAGAACTGCACAGACACTACACTAATGCGACGATTTTTGGTTATTAGCAGTACCCAGTGTTCCCAAGCTGCCACTCATGTCAGTACTAGCTGGGGTTGCGCTGCTTAACTTCAGTGATCAGACGAGAACTGGTGTGTCCAACACAATTCGCCGCTCTTTGGATCGCAGCGGGCAGCGATCCGAGTGCACAAAATTACAATTTTATCGCGCAATCCAATTGTCAGTTTGACAAAAAATGAGATGAGAAAATTGAAATGGGCATTTTGCAATGGGTCGCTGATGAAGATATCGCGCCCTACGTGGCGTTCGCGCGATTTCTGCCCGCTGCGACAGATCGTGTTCTGTGTGGCCGAGCCTTTATTACTCATTCCTAGGGCTTCATGGAATGACTCATACACTTCATACCTGTATAATGTAGTTTATCGGGTTGCCTTGGCCGGGATGCAGCCCCACCAACATGAACGCCCGTTTTAAGCCCCTACCGTGTTTCCCCGATAATAAGCCACTGTCTTATTTCAATTTTGCTGTCGAAATAAGCACTAGGGCTTATTTTCGGGGGATGTCTTATTCTTTTCTGTAATTATCTTTTAAAGTGAAAGGGTCGGCTTTTTCGGGCGAGAGAGAAGCCCTGAGTGCACCTTCTTTCAGATGAGAAGTAAACCGAGGTTCTGCGTCGCATACGATGACATCTGCACGTGAAAGAACCCTCTGTATTATGGAACGGGTAGAGGAAGGGAAATTTCCAGGTGTAGGGCCTCGCCCCCTGGGTACAGTGGCATGTCCCAACGAACTGTAGAGACGATAAAAAGGATAAGGGTTGCAGCTTTGGTCGGCAACTGGGTGAGGGAAAACACTGCAATATATCGCCCTTGTGTCCACTCGGAGAGACAAGCTGGGTCCCTCCCGTGCTACTAGTAACCTACCCCTATGCTTTTTAGCGAATAGTAAGAACAGTAATATTCATGCCCATTGCTTCAGCCAGTCCCTCCCAGGAAGGCAGAAGTGATTAATCGACTTGTCTGACGTCACTTACGAATGACTATTCCCAGTGGCTGCACATTTCTTCACTCTCACGGCACAGTGGTTGAGAAACGCTGCTCTATACTCACCACTTCCTTTAAGGAAATCTATCTATCATACCGCATTTACACATTCGCGAATAAGACGAGGCGAGACTTTCGTCGAAATGTTCGCATTCATTCTTTGGATGAGGAATGACTGTTCACACATTCGCCGAATATCTCGTCAGATGGTCATTCTCCAATCACCTCGTCGCTAGCGCCCTTTGACTCGTATTGTCTCGGCAGCTAGTCATAGCTCAAATCGCCTCAGGTCACTCGCGCCCTTTGACTCGTGTGAAAAAAACCGCTTCCAACACGAGCGCCACGAATGGCGAGGCGAACCACGAGGTGAATGACGAATGTAGTGTTCACACATTCGTCGAACATGCTCGCCTCGCCACTCGCCTCGTCGTATTCGCGAATGTGTAAATGCGGTATTAGATGCAGGAAACAAAAACGGATGTGCTCTTTGCCGTAGGGCTCTAGTAGGGCTTATTTTCGGGGAAGGGCTTATATTAAGCACATCTTGAAAAATCTTGGTAGGTCTTACTTTTTGGGTAAGTCTTATTTTTGGGGAAACACGGTATTACCAGGGTAGTCGTGGGCCCTTAAAACAAAATGGTGTAGGGAGCGGCGAGTTGCGTTGGACACACCAGTTCTCGTCTGATCACTGAAGTTAAGCAATGCAAGCCCAGTTAGTACTGACATGGGTGGTCGCTCGGGAAAGCTGGGTACTGCTAATACCCAATAATCGTCGCATTAGTGTAGTGTCTGTGCAGTATATGCATTAGAACTATACAGTGGACGGGTCTCTAATGACCTCGTAGTTGACGGGACCTTAAACTCCAACAAACAACAACAACAAAATGGTGTACGGAAGTTTCACCCCCGACGTTTCGCCTCCGACATTGCGCCACCGACCTTTCTCCCCCCCTCCCCGGACGTTTCGCCCCTGGGAGGACAAATGGCCGTTTTGTTTTGTTATTCTATTTTTATTTAGAAAATCGGCATTGTTCATTCAGACCCTTTTCTGAGTCATCGTCATCATTATCATCATACCTTTATCCCGCCTGTGGCAGGGTGCGGTCTGAGGGTTATAGCCCTCCACTCCCGTCTATCTCCAGGTCTCCGTCCACCCCACACACTGCCATGTCCTTACAGACAACCAGCTCTCACGTCTGCTTCGGTCTTCCCCTGCCCCGAGTGCTACCGACCACCTGCAGTCCTGGAATGGACTTCACGAGCTCCTCTTTCCCTCTTTTCATGACACCTCTTTCCCTCTTCCATACCACCTCAGCCTATTCGCCCTCATTTTTGGCGATGTACACCACCCCAGACATTTATTTCTTTTTTTCTCGTTTTATTATAATAATAATTTTAAAAAAATAAAAAACGACACAAATATAAACTAAAATTCCAAATTTTGTGCTATTCCTTTCAGAACGTCCATTCAATTTCTATTGTTGCAAAGCAACTCCTAACCCTTTTCCTGCCTATGGCAGGTTCGGGTACCCATTTGTCCCTCTGAATGGACACAGGGTGATATATTGGACATAGTTTTTTCTGCAGCCGGTTGCCGGCCAAAGCTGCACCCCTACGCTTATTTATCGTCGGTCTAGTGTTCGTTGGGGAATGCTACCGACGCCAGGGGGCGAGCTCCTTCACCTGGAAATTTTGCCTCATCTACCCGTTGCGTAGTAGAGAGGGTTCTTTTATGTGCAAGCGCCATCGTACACCCACACGGGACCTCGGTTTTACTTCTCATCCGAAAGAAGGCACACTCGTGGCTTCTCTCTCGCCCGAAAGAAGCCTTATCCACCACGGTCCACTTACGAACCTAGAACTACTGGCGTAGTTGCCGAGTGAGCTAACCACTACGCCACCGCGGCGGGTAGATTAAATTTCTATTGTTGATGCCCTCCAAAATATGTAGTATTCTTGCCGAAATTGCCGCATATTTCTTATATGCAAAAATAAACTTAAATTTCATTGTCCTCCCGGGGGCGAAACATCCGAGGAGCGAAATGTTTGGGGGGGGGGGGGGAGCGCAGGGCCCGAAGGGCCAAATGTGGGGGGGGGGGCGCAACGTCCGAGGAGCGAAATGTGTGAGGACGTAAGCTCCGGGGGGGGGGCGAAATGTCGGTGGCGAATGTTCCGGATCCCGTATAGATTGTACTGTAATTAGGTCCCCTAAGTAGGCCTCTGCCAGGCCTCGCAAGTCAACTATGCCGTTTTTCTGGGGTTAGATCACTATGGCTAGTTTGCTCCAGGAAGTGTTTCCGTTGTCAGCTGTTCCTACAAATAACAAGGCTCGGTGCACACATCCGACTTTTGCTCGTGCGGGTGCCGCAGCGACGCCCCAGCAATCCAATGCACACATGCGGTGAAATGTCGCCAGGACACATTTGGCAACTGTTACAGAATGCGTGCCCTTTTTTATACGAATCCTGCGAAATCGCAAAACTAAGCAACCGCACTTGCGATATCGGCGGATGTGTGCAGCACTCAAAAGGCCGATAGGTACTACCGTTACGCGGCACCGTTGCATTTGCGTTACGCTTGCATTTTCAGACGCGACTTCGGTCTGCGGAGCCGCAGTGGCGCCGGAGTTATGTGTGCACTCACCCATTGCAACCAATGTATCCCATGCCGTAATTTCGATCCCGCAGCGGCGCCGCACGAGTAAAAATCGGATGTGCGCACCTGACCTAAGATGTGATTTTCAATTTTAACACTGCAACAGTTTTCACACTTGCTAATCTTATTTTTGGGATCTTTAGGTCACGCCACACTTCGTTTATCTCTCGATTCCATCGTGTACACTTCGATGGACTCTTGTGTCGGTCCAACACGCGAATTGTCAAACAGTTTGGCTTCGTTTTCTCCGTTCCTCCACCGTGCCATAGGCAGGAAACTGTTTGGGAATCGCTGCCACGAACCAAAGGCAACTAATGTAGTATTCTAGCTTTTTTTAATTAAGGCACATTTGCTCCACCGAACCATGGGGCCCATCAGATTGCGGAAAGCGTTCCATGTTTTAATTCTCATCCGGTGACATGGCACAAGAGGAGTTTATTTCCCGTCCGAAAGAAGCCTGCGTCTTGGTCGGGAACGAACCTGCAACCACTACCTCTGCAAAAAAAATGTGGTTGGATACCACTTCAGCATGTGCAAAATCAACCCAAATAATTCCTGCCTATGTCAGGGTCGACATGTACTGGACGGCAAAAATATTCAGCCGGCTGCCAAACATAATGCTGAAACTCTTGGTTGTTGGGGAAGTCTGCCGACGCTAGGAGGCCAGCTCCTTCGTCTGGGAATTTTGCCGATCTATCCGTTGCGTTTAGACAGCGTTCTTTACCGTGCATTGGTGCCATTGTACTTACCACACACTGGGGCATCGGCTATACAGTAAAACCCCGCTATAACGATCTCGGATGTAACGAATTCCTGGATTTACGAATGGTTTCCAAGGTCCCGGCAAAAGGATAGGAGTTTGTATATTAAAAATATCGGATATAATGAATTGGATGTAACGAATTTCCTGGTAATAACGATGAAAAGTTATAAAAGTTAGGATAATTTGGTGGACCTTATAAATAATTTTTATTTATGGATTTAACACAAACTTCCACTCAATGGTCACCACATATTGAATTGAACACCACTTACAGGAATCCCTTGTCATACTTTTTATTTTACTAGGGCAGAATGCACAAATGGCTGATGATATTAGAAACGTTCATTTTCTCATCATCATCATCATCGCCACCATACTCTTATCCCGCCTGTGGCAGGGTCGGGTATGTAGGTTCTAGCCCTAACACCTGCCTATCTCCCCCATGATCCCCCATTCACCCCACCATTACCATTATGCAGGAATTAGACTGGAGAAATACTCTCCCCACTCCTTTACCTCAGAAGTATGAAACAAGACTCTACCTTTTCCATCCTTCACTGTTATGGCTCAGGGTAAATCTTTAATCGCCCTATCCCTAGTCTTGGCCAGGCTACATTCTTCCTTCATTCCCCCTTTGTCTCTATCATAGAAGACCTCATACTACTGGTGTATGACCAAAGAAATGATCCTCCTAGCTGTGGCCTTGGTCTGCCTGTAGCATATTTTAGAATCACAGTCTCCTTATCTCCATCCACCTATGGAATGCAGCCTTTTATTTTTTGGTGGCTGCCTCTATTGCATTATTCCACCACTATGTCTGCCTGCCCTGGAGTGTACCTTCTACTCTAGCCTCACCTAAAATGGCTTCCCCAAATTTTCTAATTTTTCTGGTGAACCTGACCCACACTGCATCAGCTGTCTCTTCCAAATCCCAGTCTACTTGCCTATCTACTTCCTACATGAATTCCTGTTTCCAGCACCTAATAACCTGCGCTCCTCAAGAATTGGTAGTCTGGGAGAATACCAACTGTAAGAAAACTAAATCACCAGGCATTAAAATAGTAAGAAAACATGCAGAAATGTTTCATTGGGGTAAATACGAAGGTAGACAAAGATTAGAAACCAAATGTTTTGCAGAACTACCAAACCACAATTTCTTAATATTTGGGGTAGTATCACAGACTACTGGTTAGCTATCTGGGGTTAAAAACAGCTTTCCTGGTTGTAACGAATTCCTGTCTATAACGAATGTGATTGCAATCCCCTACAAATTCGTTATAGCGGGGTTTTACTGTATTTCATATCGGACAGAAGGCTCACTTAAGGCCTTTTTCTCTCTCACCTGATAGAAGCCCACGTCTATCCAGTATCGAACTTGGAACTACTGACAATGCAGTATGCATGCTACCTCTTCACTAAGAAGGCCGGTTCTGGTTTAGTACTACCGTATGGAGATAATGTAAAAATTAAGGTGCTAATCACCTACCTTAGACGTCTTCGTCTATAATATTTCTGCGTAGAATTATAGCTTTCGCTGGTAACAATAATCGGATATAACACTGAAGGACCAATATGTCGTCACATCTTTCAGGCATGTCAGGAAGAATTCAAATGATAATCGTTTATTTTATTCCTACATCCCGTTGGAATGCAGGTGAGGTGGAGAGATCGTCATTCCATTAAATGTGCGTTGATCTGCATTAGTTTCTGGAATGCATTGCCGAAATTATGAAATATGCATCAACATCTGCAGTGAATTAGAGAAACACATGTACCAAATAATAGAATTAATATTTAATGATCCACCATTAGCTTAATGGTTGACCTTTCACCCACGAGAAGCACCCACTACTTCAAACGTTGTACATTACTGCAACCAATGAAGGTAGTGGGCATAGGATAGCGTTACATATCTTTCAAACTACACCAGTCACTTCTAAAGGCGCGTTCTCAATAGTCAAGTTTTGTTGACCAATTGTAGTTGTTCAACAAAAGTTGAACATTACTTGAATCAATTTTCGTTCGCACATTTCAATAGAAACTGATCCGCAGTTTCATTGTACAAATGGGGTTTCAGTTACAATACAAATGGGGTCAAAAGGAGTTGTGTGGATAACACTGTATTTTGGTAAACCCCCAATTGGTCCACCCCTCTGATGGGTCCACTTTTGTATATCTACAAGGGCCTTAAACAAAAGACCTATTGTTCACGTGAAGGGTAATGGTGAATGACTCACCACTTGATCAACTAAAATGTTGATCAACTCGATTGAAACAGAGGTTCCCACTACAGTTTTCATTCAAGTTTTGTTGAACAACTACAATTGGTCAACAAAACTTGACTTGTGAGAACGCGCCTTAACGGACCCCACAGGTGGTCAAGTGATCAGGTGGTCAAGTGAATGGATATTGGCATAGCGACTTCTGAAGAAATGGAACATTGACTGACTAGTTGACCATTGACTGTCTATTTCTACATTGATGGACTAGTCGTCCATTGACTGACTAATCGACCATTGAATGATCCATTGCTCAACTGGTCGCCCACTGCCAAAATAGAGTCCCAATCCCCAAGTACTCACTCACTGCCCAACTAGTCCACCATTGAATTTGGGCCCACAAATGAACCAGTAGACCCTTATTAGCTGACATTCTCCAACATACTGAGTAGTCCCCATTGGCGGAGTAGTCATCCGTTGATGGACTAGTCCAGAGGTGGGGAACCTGGTGCCTTTTGTCTACTGTACTAGCCCTTACGTACTACACTCAGATAAAGGAATGCAGTCCTCAGAAATGAAAAGGTTCCCCACCCTGGGACTAGTCGATTGTTAGCCAACTGCAGTAGTCGCCCATTGACTGATTAGCCCCCTTTCCCTTCCTACCTGCCCTCTAACTGATCCCCCTTACTACTCTATTTTAGCTCCATACTCCGTCATTGACCAACTAGGTAGCCATTACCCATACATTTCTCAATTAACCAACTAATCACCGTCTGATTAGTAGTCCTGCAATTGAATGACCACCCACCCACTATCCATCTAGTTGCTGATGGCCTACTAGACTGGCACTGTCATTTTCTAAACTAAACTAAAAAATCCAGATGTGCCTGAAATTCCAAATTTTCCAAAATCCAAAACTTCCCAATCTTCACAGATTTCAAACATTCCGTCCTATCCTAAATTCAAAGTGTTCAACTAATCCAAAAATTCCAAATATGCCAAAAATCAAAAAAATCCATGGTGCCGAAAATCCCAAAATTCCATAGGTACCAAAAATAAAGAATCAAAAGGGGAAACAATGCATAAAATTCCATAGTATTCAGAAATCCAAAAATCCCCAATCTTCAACAAATCCCCAAATTCCAAATGTTCCAAAAATCGAAGAATTGCCAATTGTTAAAAAATCCTCAAAAATATTGCAGACATCCAAAAATTCTAAATATAACAAAAATCCAAATATTCTCAATTTTCAAAACATCCCTATTTTCTAAAAATCCAAAAACTCAAAATATGCCAAAAAAATTTAAAATGTTCCAACAACCAAATTTTCAAAACACCCCAAAATCCTAAATGTTTAAAAGCAATGCTTAAAATGATCACAATTTTCCAAAAATCCACAAATTCCAAAGGTTCCAAAATCCAAAAATGTGCAAAAAATTTTTGGTACATTTGGAAATTTGGAATTTTTAGTACATTCAGAAGTTTTGCATTCCTGGAAAATTGGCATTTTTGAAAATTTGAAAGTTTTGGAATATTGCAAATTTTTGGGTTTTCGACGTTTGAAATTTTGGGTTTTCAAATTTTTTTGAACTTTTGGCACATTTGGATCTTTGAGACACTTGGAATTTTTGAATTTTGGGACATTTGGAATTTTTGAATTTTGGGGAAATTCCGATTTTTTGGACATAGTGAATTTTTGGATTTCTGGCACTTTGAATTTTTGAATGTTTAGCACATTTAGAATTGTTGGATTTTTGGAAAATGGGGATTTTTTAACATTGTGAAATTTGGAATTTTTGGAACATTTGGAATTTGGGATTTTTGGGATTTTTTTGAAAATTGGAAATTTGGGGATTTTGGAACATTTGGAATTTTGAAATTTGTAGCTGATTTGGAATTTTGATTTTTGACCATTGGAAGTTTTGAATTTCTGGAACATTTGGAAATTTTGGTGTTTTGGGGTTTTTGGACATTGAGAAATTTTTGATTTTTCTGGTATTTTGGATATTGGGAAATCTTGGATTTTTGGCACATTTGGAATTTTTAGCAGAATTTGAATCTTTGGGTATTTGGAAAATTGGGATTTTTGAATATCAGGAATATTTGGATTTTTGGAACATTGGAAATTGTTGGATTGGTTTTTTTAATTGGGATTTTTTGAACATGAGGAAATTTTTAATTTTTGGAACGTTTGAACATTGTGAATTTTGTGATATTTGGCCCATTTTTAAATTTTCAGTTATAGGGATTTTTTAAAAATGGGAATTTTTGGCACATTTGGAACTTTTGGATTTTTTGAGAATTGGGAATTTTTGTATTTTGGCTCATTTGAATTTTAGAGCCAACCAAACAACACCAACACTGGGGACAAGGGAACTCAACCTAATAGGGCCTGCCTATAATGTGACTGTAGGGCCTAGTATATTAATGCCATGAGGAAAAGCCAAAGTGGGGAATATATTGAGGGCTTGTGTAAGTGTGGAGTTATTACATTTACTAATGTCAAATAATTGCGAAGGAGTACGGGACACCCAATTTTTGGATTTTTTCGTCTCATTTTGAATTTTGGAATTTTTAAAACGTGTTATTTTTGGAAAATGGAATATTGTTAAACATTAGGAAATTTGGTAAAAGTGTAGTTTAACCCAAGGAATTATTTCGTCATTCGTAGCAGATGAAATGTGGCGCTTCTGTCGGTATAACGTCGTCAAAATACTCGTTCCAGGGCTTGCTGCACATGCTATTGTTTTTAAATCGTTTGGACATAATGAAAGTGATTCGCGAAATATTAGGCGTGTTGAAATCAAGGTAAAGAACTTCATAAATTTATTTAATGAATATCTTTCTCGTTATTTTAATTGGAAGCTTTCTATTGCATAAATCGAAAGCTTCCAGTTAAAATAACGAGAAATAAATTCATGAATCGAAATCACTGAATAAATCGAAAGCTTCCAGTTAAAATAACGAGAAAGATATTCATTAAATAAATTCATGAAGTTCTTTACCTTGAAGTTCTTGGCTCTGGAACGAGTATTTGACGAAGTTATACTGACCGAAGCGCCACATTTCATCTGATACGAATGACGAAATAATTCCTTGGGTTAAACTACACTTTTACCGGAAATTTTTGATTGAAATTAAATGGATTTCTGAAGCATTTGGAATTTTTGGCACATTTGGAAGTTTTGAATTTTTGGATAAGTTTAATTTTTGGGATATTTGATTTTTTGATAATTTGGATTTTTTGAATAGTGAAATTTTGAATTTTTGGAACATTTGAAAATTTTGAAATAAAAATTGTTTAGCAAATTTGGAATTTTTGGATTTTTGTAAATCTGGTATTTTGAACATTGGGAAATTTGGTTTTTGGTACATTTTAAATTTTTGGATTTTTGAGACATTTGTAATTTTTGGCACGTTTGGAATTTTTGAATTGTTAGTACATTTGGAATCTTTCAATTTTAGGGACGTTGGGAATTTTTTAACACTGGGAATCTTTGGATTTTGGAACATTTGGAATTTTTGGATTTTTGAATTTTGAGCATTAGGGAATTTTGCAGTTGTTGAGCATTGGGTATCTTTGGCTTTTTGAAAACTATGGAATTCTATGCATTGTTTCACCCTTTTGAATTTTGGACCATATGAAATATTTGGATTTTGGAAACATTCGGAATATTTGGATTTTTATGATTTTTGAACGTTGGGAAATTTTGGAAATTATGGGATTCTATGGATTGGTTGAACGTTTCAAATTTTGGATTTTTGGCACATTTTCAATTTCTGGGACATTTGGAATTTTTGGATATTTGCACATTGAGAGTTTTTGAATTTTTAGCACTTGGAAATTTTGGATTTTTTGAACATTGGGAATTTTTTGGAATTTTATGAGCGTTGGCAATTTTGAATTTTTTGAAATTGTGAAATTATATGGATCATTTGATACTTTTGAAATTTTTGAGTTTTGGAACGTACTGTATGGAAGGCTTGGATTTTCTGCAGTTAGAATTTTTGGCACATTTCGAATTTTTGAATTTTTCACTTCATCTTTTACCCTGCTCCCCTAATGGGATGTTTAGCTCTAATTTAATATATTCTGCTCCAACCTTGTATATTTCACTTATTCCAAAAGGGAAGACTTATATCTTTTCTCTGTCAGTGTCAGGCACCCATCTTGGCCTCTGAATGGACTCATAAGTTATATTTTGGATGTTATTTTTCTGCAACCAGCTACTGACCAAAGCTGTCACCCCTATGCTTATTTGTCATCCATCTACTGTTGTTAAAGCACTTCACCAATGCCAGGGAGCAAGCTCCTATTCCTGCGAATTTTTCATCCACTACCCCTTGCTTTTACTTTTCACCCAAAGGAAGGTGCATTCAGGGCCTCTCACTCCAGTATTAAAACTAGAACCACTGGCATAGTCATCAGGTATGCTTCATGCTTGATGACTACTGTGCAGCCAAGGGGTCGAAAGGTCCCTTGGTTTGGTTGAACCAAATTGGTCCAAATTTCATTACTACAGCATTGGTTACTTACAGTGTATGTAGAGTAAGGTCTTATTTCAAAGCTTTCCTTAAGACTGATAAAAGATTATAGGGCTAACAATTGAATTGCTTGTTATTTCAACAATGAAGAACTATTTAACAGAAGGTCCATTTGTTTGAAGTTGGCGCACTGCATGCCTTCCATTATTTAAGTAAGTTCATAAATTAGGAATGAGAATTGGCAAAGAACTTTTCCATTAATGCAATTGACATGCAAAATGACTTAGGACTGGCATTACCAACATTTCCAAGTGTAACAACTCGCCCCCTGGCTTTGGTTAATGAAGGTGTCCCTGCTAAGAAAATTGCAGGTAGACAGTCTGCTTCATATACCATATAAAAAGTAGTCTTAGTCTTTCCAATTCCATGATGACATATGGTCAGCAGGGCGTTACAGAAATCGGTTGTCAGTCTGCTTAATATAGGGGAAGGTTTCCTAATTTGTACCACCACCGGAATCGTACCAAAATTGCAACAGGGCCTATCATAACACATTATACAATCTGACATAAGTAGTCATTTAATGAGTTTTGGTGGTTCTAGTGTTACATGTGGTTGAGTTAAAGTAAAAACATTAATTTGCATCATGTTGATGTAATTTTGTTGCTATGCAGCTAAAGCCTGGTTCCGTGGCACGCGACACCAATGCAAATCACATTCAAGCAGACGAAATGCCACAGAAACTGATGACGTAGGAACTCAACATTTTTGGCACAATAGCATGGAATAAACCAAAAAGTGGAGTTGAGAGGTAGTCAACTGCATTTCTTGCTTGCAACTGTCGCATGCATTTCATTGGCTATTGCATTTCGAACAACGTTAACTATTTAAATTTTATTGGCTGTAGGAGTTTTGTGCTGTGGGAGCCACCTCATAGGCATTTTTGGAAACATTTACACTTCCCATAATTTCTCGCCTGCCACGGAACTACAACAGGCGCAATTTCGCCTAGTGCCTGTGGTTAACGTCATAATTTTGTGGTCTGATCAGGCGCTTTTCTCTCTAATGTCGCATGCCACGGAACTTGGCAGTAGGAACTCAACTTTTTTGGCACAGTAGCGTGGAATAAACCAAAAAGTGGAGTTGAGAGGTAGTCAACTGCATTTCTTGCTTGCAACTGTTGCATGCATTTCATTGGCTATTGCATTTCAAACAACGTTAACTATTTAAATTTTATTGGCTGTTGGATTTTTGTGCTGTGGGCGCCACCTCTCAGGTATTTTTGGAAACATTTACACGTTGCATGATTTCTCACCTGCCATGGAAGTACAACAGGCGTAATTTCGCCTAGCACCAATGATTGACATCAGAATGTTGTCGTCTGCTCAGGCACTATTCTCTCTCATGTTGTGTGCCACAGAACTAAACATATGACAAATATTCATAAGGAAAATATAAACAAATGTTAATATATACCACCTACAACAGCAATACCTTATTTATTCTAATAAACAGTGCACCGTTTTTGTTTCAGAGGCTTTTTGTTGCACCGTTTATTGGAGGCCACTGTTTATATTTCAGTACCTATAATAAGGCACGCCCTCCAACAACCCAGCCAATATTCTTGTGGGTTCCAGACGCCTGGATGGGTCGTCCCCAGTCAGAACATGTTCAGTAGACCCACAGACCCGACCCTGTCACAGGCGGGATAAGGGTATGATGATGATGCTGTAGTTTTTAAATCTGGATTTTTGAATCTGTTTTGGAATGTTATGAAGTTTTAAAATTTATTATCAGGTTTGCGAGTTCTAACCGGGCCTCCACTCCCATCTTTCTCCCACCAGGTCCCCCTCCATCCCACACACTACCATGTCCTGATGGACAACCTGTTCCCACGCCTGCTTAGCCCCCCCCTGCCCCGGGTGCAGTGGCGTAACGGAGGTATGAAGCGCCTGTGACAAGTATCCAATTTGCGTCTCCCCATAACCCAGTAATGACAAAAAACTTAAAAATTTTGCACCCCAAACCCAGTTGCGCCCGTGGCAGCCGCCTTCTTTGCCACACCCTCATTATGGCACTGCACAGGTGCTACTGTTACTGAGCATGCCAGCCACAATGCCACCAAGAAAAACTACAGTTGGTATTTTAGATGGAATGTTCATCCACATCATTTGTGATGAATGTAGAGCAGATGACGTGAACCATTGTCTTAAGTGCAAAACGTGGGTTCATTCAACGTGTGCAAGAGAGAGAAAGCATTGAAAACATTCTATTATATTAATTGCAAGTGATAGAGTGGAATAGCAAATAAAATATAGTTCATGGTACAATTTAGGAGCCTTTGAAATAACTGTGTAATTCCTCATAAAATTAAAAAAAAAATATGAAAAATGGTACAAATTAGGCAATCTTCCACCTTCCCTCCAAATTTCACGATGACAAACGTGCAACAGATCCTGCCACAGGCAGCAAAAGGGTTAAGTGTGAAAATATCAATTGCTTTTACTGATGCCAGGGACGACGGATTTTAGAAGCATTGGAATTTTACTGATAGGTATATAGAGTATTCGCTGCATTAGGAGTTATAGGAGCTCACCTCCTGGAGTTGGCTGATAAAAGCGCCCAATGAAGAAAATGAGACACCCTTAATAAAGGAATGAGTGACAGTGGTAGACCAGTAACCGGCAGTGTAAAAAGTAATATGCAAAGTAATAGGTTAGCCTATGTTGCCAGGTACATGGGGGCAACTGGATCACTGATTCATACAATGGCACAAACTGCACCCGACCCTACCACATGCGAGAACAGGGCTGGTGAGGAAAGGATTTGGAATGTCATCAATAGCATTAACCCTAAAAAAATCCCAACCCAGAGTAAAATTGACCTCAGCTCCTAGTTTTACTTCAATTAAAAATTTCACAACTAATCTGAAAGGTCCATCTTCATCATGTCAGTAAAATGGACTCCAGGTTGTGATTTAACGCATAAGTTTAACGCAGGCTCCACACCGCCCAACTACGCACGTCTCAGTTTCGTGTTCGCAAATAAGCAGTACAGCAATCAGTGGAGTAGATATTCGACAAGCTACTTCCGGCTAGTATTGTTGCCATCGTTACACTGGACATTCCCCACTACCTGGAAAGTTTGTCAATGTTGATATGGGATATACAGTATCTTCCAAAGCAATGGGGAGTTGCTCGGGTTTACGGAAGTTTCGCCCCCAACATTTCGCCCCCACACATTTCTACACTCAGACGTTTCGCCCCCGAACATTTCGCCCTTCGGATGTTTCGCCCCTTGGAGGGTAAGTGGCCGGTTTTTTTGTTGATCTGTTTACTGTAATAATATCATCATCATCATACCCTTCTCCAGCACGGAGCCAGGTCGGGTCTGCGAGTTCCAATCCTCCACCCCCGTCGATCTCAGACCAGGCCCCCATCCACCCCACACACACCCATGTCCTTTTGTACCACCTGCTCCCACGTCCTCTTTGGTCTTCCCCTTCCCCTGACGCTCCCAACCACCTGCAGTCCCATGATGGACCTAACCAGCTCCTCCCCCCCCCCTTCGCATCACATGCCCATACCACCTCAATCTGTTTTCCCTCATCTTTTCCGTGATGTCTCTCACCCCCAGACTACCTCTAACATGGTCGTTTCGGATCCTGTCAGCTCGTGACACCCCACTCATGAAGCGCAGCATTCACATCTCTGCCACCTGCATTCTCCTTTCATGTTCCTTTCTCACAGCCCGACACTCTGAGCCATACAGCATAGCTGGCTTAACCACAGTTCTGTAGACTTCACCTTTTAGCTTTATAGGTACCCGGCGGTCACACAGGACTCCACTTGCCTGTCTCCACTTCAGCCAACCTGCCATCTGAGTCTATTTCCCCATTTCCCTGGAACACCGATCCTAAGTATCTAAACTCCTGCACTGCTGGTATCACCTCATCTCCTGAGCGTACCTCACCTTCTGGCCTCTGACCACTCCAGTTAAAAGCTAGGTATTCTGTCTTTTTCATATTCACCTTCAGGTCCCCCTTTCCCATTGCTACCCGGATGTCTTGGAGGCTCTTTTCGGCCTCCTTGTTGGACTCTGCAAGCTTTCCCACATCATCGGCAAATATTAAGCACTGGGGGGCCCATTCCCCCACTCCCGTCAGCAGCTCATCCATGACTAGAGTAAATAAGTATGGGCTAAGTGCTGACCCTTGGTGTACACCCACCTGCACGTTGAAGCTTTTTGTGTTTCCCCCAAGCCGTCCTCACCCTAGCAATAGAGCCCTCATACATATCCTGCACTATTCTAATGTGACCTTCATCTACCCCTTTTCTTCTTAGCACATTCCATACTACCTGTCTAGGAACGCTATCATATGCCTTCTCTAGGTCAATGAATATTGCATGGAGTTCCTTCTTTACTGCCCTATATTTTTCTATCATCTGCCTTAAGATAAATATTGGCTCCATTGTAGACCTGCCAGGCATAAACCCAAATTGATTTCCCCGGACCATAATGCATTTTCTGAGGCGGCCCTCAATGACTCTTTTCCACAGCTTCATGGATTGGCTCATTAGCTTGATGCCTCTATAGTTTCCACAATCCTGGGCGTCACCTTTGCCTTTGAACAATGGAACTATCCAGCTTTCCCTTAATGCTGATGGCATTCTGTCTCCACTTGCTACCTTATTGAAGAGCTTTGTTAGCCACGTTACTCCTGTGGCCCCCAGGGTATGCCAAACCACCATGAGAATCTTATCTGGGCCTACTGCTTTGCGTCCTTTCATCTTTTGGAGGGCCCCAACTATTTCTTCCTCTGTCACCCTGTCGACTGCCTCTGGGGTGCCTGGGTGGCTCTCAACAGTCCTTTCCTGGTTGGCAGCATTTAACAGCCCATGGTAGTACTCCTCCCACCTCCTGGTTATTTCTGCTGGTTGAAAAAGGACTCTACCACTGCTATCCTTGACTGTTATGGCCCTGGTAATGTCCTTACTTGCTTGATCTCTGGTCCTGGCCAGTCTAAAAATGTTTTTCTCACCTTCTTTTGTCCCTAACTCATCATATAGTTCCTCATACTTGTGGTGTTTGGCCAGGGCAATTGTCCTCCTAGCATTTTTCCTTGCTTGAATATAGGCAGTCTTAGATCCCTGGTCTCCCATGTCCTGCCACCTATGGAATGCCACCTTTTTAAGTTTGATGGCTGCTTCCACCTCCTCATTCCACCACCATGACTGCCTACCGTGAGGGCTGCCTCCTACTGTTGCCATACCAAACATCATCTTTCCACATCTCCTTATTGTCCTGGCAGCCCTGTCCCACATGGCGTCAGCAGACCCTTCCCAATCCCAGTCTACCTGGCAAGAAATCTCCTGCCTGAAATCCTCTGAGTTAGCTGGCAACTGCCACCACCTAATAACTGGTTCTCCCTTCCATGCATGCCTCCTGTTTGTTTGTTGGTGTTTAAGGTCCCGTCAACTACGAGGTCATTAGAGACCCGTCCACTGCGTAGTTCTAATGCATAGACTGCACCGACACTACACCAATGCGGCGATTATTGGGTGTTAGCAGTACCCAGCTTTCCCGAGCGACCACCCATGTCAGTACTAACTGGGCTTGGGTTGCTTAACTTCAGTGATCAGACGAGAACTGGTGTGTCCAACGCAACTCGCCGCTCTGCATGCCTCCTGACTGCCCCCTTAATTTGCATCTCCAGCATGAGCAACTTATGCCCACTGGCGTTCTGCAAATCTTCACTGGGAAGTGCCCAGCAGTCACGTATATCTGTCCTATATTGCTGCTCTACCATGAAAAAGTCTATTTGGGACCTGCCCTGTGTGGAATGAAAGGTGATGAGGTGCTTTTCCTTCTTTGCAAACCATGTATTGGCTAACACAAGACTGTGTGCTTGGGCTGACTCCAGGACTTTCTGGCCTGCATGGCTGACCAGGCCATGCCCACATCCCCCATGGACCTCTTCATATCCCACCCCATCCTTACCCACGTGGCCATTGAAGTCCCCCCAATGATTAGGCGTTCAGTTCCCATGCTCTGGCGGATCCTGCCCTTCACTATCTGAACCTCTCTATCAAAATCTTGTGTCACCCAGGCCTGCTTGGGGGGCATATGCACTGATAAGGTGGAGCCCAATGACCTGCCAGACTACTGTTACTAGCATCAACCTACTGTTGATGCCCTTCACTGCTGTAACCCCCTTCTGTAAATCATTGTTCAGTATAATCCCTACCCCATTTTGTCCCTCTTCACAGCCAGTATAAAGGAGTTTATACCCTTCTCCCAGTGCCCTGGATCGATTTCCCTTCCATCTGGTCTCCTGCACAAAAGCTATGTTAATGCGTCTGTTCTTAAGGGTATCCACTAGTTCCCCTGTTCTCCCTGAGAGGGTGCCCACATTCCAGGTCCCCAACCTCAGTTTAACCCCTTTAGTTTGATTGACAGCTCTGACTGGGGGCACCCCAGTCAGACGTCTGGAACCCACAGCATTAGTGACAGGGCTACCATGTGGGGGTGCCGTCCTACCCCACAGGAGACACTCATCAATGGTTGTAGCATCCCCAAGTGGGCAGAGGTCTCATACCCACCTGGCAGTGACCCTTTTACAACTTAATTTTTAAAAAGAGAATGACAGATAAATAAATTACTTAAATTTAAATCTAAATTAAATTTTAAAATTAAATTAAAAATTAAAATTTTGCCACAGGAAGTTGGTCCCGCAACAGCATGGCTTCACAGTGCTGACGATGCAAGCTGAACCACGCTGGTAGTGGCAGGGAACGTCACGAGGTTAGGCTTATTGCCAAACCTCGCAACTTGCTCCAAGCCCTATGGCCCTACCTTTTGTCGCAAAAAACTCAAGGGTTTACGCCTTGAAAAAGGCGGGTTTCACCCCAGATAAAGATGAAATCCGAAATGTTGCCGGGCAAAATTCAAAAAAAAATTCGCCGAGCGCAAGGAATCAGAAGCACCGGGGACAAGCGCCACCTAGTGATTCCCCCGTTTACTGTAATAATAATTTTAATAAAATAAAAAAAAAAACAAACATTAAGCAAGACTGTCACATAAAAAAAATGCAAACATAAACTAAAATTCGAAATTGTAGGCTATGCATTCAGAAAGTCTATTAAATTTTTATCGTTGATGTCCTCCACAATGCGTAGAATTCTGGCCACAATTGCTGAATTTTTACCTTACCTATTCCTTGAAACACTCAGAAAAAGGTCCAAACGAACAATGCTGTTTTTCCAGGTAAAAACAGAATAACAAAAAAAAAACCGGCCGAAATATAGTAAAAATCAAGGGCTGGCATTGACGATATTAACGTTATTTACACTAATTTACGCTATTTGCGATATTTACGATATTTACGCTGGCACTTTACCTTACCTAAAACAGAATAACAAAAAATCGGCCATTTGCCCTCTAAGGGGCGAAACGTCCGAGGGGCTAAAGCTCCAGGGGCGAACGTTCCGGATCCCGGTTGACTCGGATGTGGCCCATAGTATCAATGGGGGATGGTTGAAATAGTAGGGTAGTATGAGGTAGAAGTAGGAGGGTAGGATGGGTAGGAGACAGGACGGTAGCAATCAAGTTGAAAGGGAAGTTTTATGGGGTAGTGGTTAGGCCCGCTATGCTATATAGATCAGAGTGTTGGGCAGTGAAGAAGATCCACGTCAATAGAATGCAAGTAGCCAAGATGCGAATTCTGCAGTAGATGAGCGGAGTGTCAATAGTTGATAGTTATTAGAGGTAGTCTGAGGGTTGGGGATATCGCGGAAAAATGAGGGAGAATAGGTTTCGGTGATATGGACACGTCATGAGAAGAGGGGAGGAGGAGCTAGTCTGGTCCATTTCAGGAATGCAGGTGGTTGGAATCACCCGGGGCAGAGAGAGACCGTAAGGATATGGTAATCTGACGGTTATATGCTGGGAACACGGGAGTGGAGGGCAAGAACCCGCCGCCCCGACCCTGCCGCAGGCGGGATAAGGGTATGAGGATATGGGGAGATATCTCTGAAATAGAATAGACTGAGGTGGTATGGGCAAGTTATGAGAAGGGGGTGAAGGAGTTGCTTAAGTCCTTCCCAGTTGTTGTTTGTTGGAGTTTAAGGTCCCGTCAACTACAAGGTCATTAGAGGCCCGTCCACTGCATAGTTCTAATGCATAGACTGCACAGACACTACACTAATGCGACGATTATTAGCAGTATCCAGCTTTCCCGAGCGACCACCAACGCCAGCACTAACTCGGGTTGCGTTGCTTAACTTCAGTGATCAGACGAGAACTGGTGTGTCCAACGCAACTCGCCGCTCCGGCCAGAGCAAACTTAGGGACATGTCCTTACAACATGACCTGGTGGTAAATAGACCCGACCCTCCATTTGCTGAATGAGGGTATGAACGATTCGCTTATATGGAAGTCATTTGCAGAACCCCTCGCCGGAAGGAAATCGCTAACCTTGGTTGACATCGAACCCGTGCAACTATTAACCAATAACGGTATTATTACTCTGCCTACCGTAGTTGATGATATGCATTTTGAGGCCCTCATTGCCTCCCCTGGGATATTACTAGTCATAAAGTTAATGAACTTCTCTGAAAATCCACTAAATATGTAATGCAACTATTATGACCGTCATGAATTTCAGATTAAACAACACTCCTGATTAAACAGC
The DNA here is from genome assembly GCA_013389805.1 of Trigoniulus corallinus. Taxonomy (NCBI): domain Eukaryota; kingdom Metazoa; phylum Arthropoda; class Diplopoda; order Spirobolida; family Trigoniulidae; genus Trigoniulus; species Trigoniulus corallinus. The sequence goes on from JAAFCE010005724.1 coordinate 6,724,711, forward strand.
AAACCATTTGAAGGCGTGACCGCCTTCTCTCCGAAATAAAAACAGTTTGAGGTCCTTTAATGAGAGCCCCGTCTGTGAAGGCCCATTCAATCGCGTCGGTCTACAGCTCATAACCCCACGGAAATAAGGCTGGTTCTATTTCGTTACTATATATTGGGCTGCCAGCGTAGATCGCCACTTAAAGAATCCAGGAGAGCGAGTTTCTACACTTTCATGTTTAAGGTCTTGTAAGCCCCTTAAATAGGTTCTAGTCTGATCACTGAAGTTAAGCAGCGCAACCCCAGCTAGTACTGACATGGGTGGCCGCTTGGGAAAACTGGGTACCGCTAGTATCCAAAAATCGTCGCATAAGTGTAGTGTCTGTGCAGTTTCTGCATTAGAACTACACAGTGGACGGGGCTCTAATGACCTAGTAGTTGAAGGACCCTAAAACACCAACAAACAACAACAACAACCCCTTAAATAGTTAATATTCTTAACGTTTCTGGTTAAACATTAAAATATTAGCGTTTGAAAATATAGGTCACATCAGAGGAGGCAAAGGCCACATCACATCTGTCTCCTCGCCTCCCCAGCCAGTGGTGCAATTGATACATCCATCTGTTTGTGTGTGTTCTTTGCTGATGTTTTAGGGCCCTTCAACTGTAATGGCCATTAGAGACCTGTCCATTGCGTTGTTCTAATGCAGAGCCTGCACGGACACTATCCGCACTAAGACATAGTGTTCCCAAGCAGTAATCCAACAGTACTATCTGAGGTTGCGTTGCTTAACTTTAGCTGCCCAACGCAATTCGCCGCTCTACCTGGTTTGTGGGCGGGCTGAGTTCGACTCCGATTCGAAGAGGCTTATGGCTGCTTGGCCTACTCCCCAACCTGTTAGTTTAACATACTGCAACTGGATTTGTTTGTTGGTGTTTTAGGGCCCTTCAACTACAAAGTCATTAGAGTTCCATCCACTGTGTAGTTCTGATGCAGAGGCTGCACAGACACTACACTAATGCGACGATTTTTGGATACTAGCGATACCAAATCTTCCCAAGAAGCCACCCATGTCGGTACTAACTGGGGTTGCGTTGCTTAACTTCAGTGATCAGACGAGAACTGGTGTATCAAACGCAATTTGCCGCTCCCACTACAGCTGAAACCACACTAGTCTGATACCGCATTTACACATTCACGAATACGACGAGGCAAGCATGTTGACGAACGTGTGAACACTACATTCGTCATTCACCTCGCGGTTTTTTGACACAAGTCAAAGGGCGCGAGTGATCTGAGGCGATTTGAGAATGACTAGCTGTCGAGACAATTGGAGAATGACTAGCTGTCGAGACAATTGGAGAATGACTAGCTGTCGAGACAATTGGAGAATGACTAGCTGTCGAGACAATTGGAGAATGACCATCTGACGAGACAATTGGAGAATGACCATCTGACGAGATATTCGGCGAATGTGTGAACAGTCATTCCTCATCCAAAGAATGAATGCAAACATTTCGACGAAAGTCTCGAATGTGTAAATGCGGTATGAAGTAATGTAACAAACGGTTCCAGACTTGGGAGTTCGCGGTCGGTGCATCCCCTGAACAAAATCCTGTCCCTACTTTTTATACCGCATTTACACATTCGTGAATACGACGAGGAGAGACTTTCGTCAAAATGTTTGCATTCATACACTGGATGAAGAATAGGGAGCTTGAGTTACACGTCGGTGTTCAACTTACACCGACGTAAAGCAGACGAATTGCGTACTGCGCAGGTGCACATGCCCCTATTAGGAATGTTGCATCTGCGCAGTATGGAATTCGTCTGCTTTGCATCGGTGTACGTTGTACGCAACGTGTAACTCAAGCTCCCTAATGACTGTTCACACATTCGTCGAATGTCTCGTCAGATCGTCATTCTCCAATCACCTCGTCTCAAGCGCCCTTTGACTCGTATTGTCTCGCCAGCTGGTCATTCACAAATCGCCTCAGGTCACTCGCGCCCTTTGACTCGTGTCAAAAAAACCGCTTTCATCACGAGCGCCACGAATAGCGAGGCAAACCACGAGGTGAATGTTCACACATTCGTCGAACATGCTCGCCTTGCCACTCGCCTCGTCGTATTGGCGAATGTGTAAATGCAGTATTAGACAAAACATGTTTCAGATGTGGAACGCCCATCTGGCAGCCACTGAAACTAAAAAAACGAGACTGCAGTTCTGAAGTAGGTTCACAGGACAGGCTTTTTTTAAAAAAAATTCCTGATTTTCGGTATACTGTTTTAGGTTTAAATTAAACTACTTTTCGTGGTAATTATGGAGTATGCATTTCAGATGGCATTTTTGCTTAATAAGCATCATTGATTATTTGCATATTCTGGAAACTTGTTTCGATTTTTCTGCTACGAATTCAATTTATGCAGTCTCCTGGATATAAATTACAATATGCAGCGCCGCAAGGCTGCTCATTCAAGAAACCATTACTTTTTTTACAAATGGAGCAATTTTTTTCAGAAAACCGTCATTATTAAAAAAAATGCTGCTGCAATCTTTAACGTCAATTCCAATGTAAGTCATGGCCTTCATCAAACAGTTCATTAAAAAGCAAATTCTAACCCTTTTCCCGCCTATGGCAGGGTCGGGTACCCATCTTGTCCCTCTGCATAGATACAGTACAAGGGTGCTATATTGTTAGGAAGCAGCGAATTGCGTTGGACACACCAGTTCTCGTCTGATCACTGAAGTTAAGCAGCGCAACCCCAGCTAGTACTGACATGGGTGGTCTCTTGGGAAAACTGGGTATTGCTAATACCCAAAAATCGTCGCATCAGTGTAGTGTCTGTGCAGTCTCTGCATAAGAACTATGCTGTGGATGTGGTTAAATGACATTTGTAGTTGAAGGGCCCTAATACACCAACAAACAACAACAAGCTATATTGGACAGTGTTTTTCCGCACACGGTTGCCATACAAAGCTGCAACCCCTATGCTTAATCATCGTCATTCTGCTGTTCGTTGGACATTCCACCGACGCCAGAGGGCGAGCTCCTACACCTGAGAGTTTGGCTTCATCTACCCGTTGCCTAGTAGAGAGGGTTCTTTTATATGCAAATGCCATCCATCGTAGATCACACTGGACCTCGGTTTTACTTCTCATCGAAAAAGAAAGCGCACTCGGGGCTTCTTCTCACCCGAAAGTCCAGCATCCTCACCTCGGTCCAGTATCGAGCCAGAAACACTCATGCAGTTACCGAGCACGCTACCCATTGCACAACCGAGGCGGCATCAAACAGTTCATTAAATGATGTAAAAAATGTCAGATAACTTCCAAAGCAGAAACACTATACAGTATTTCAATAAGGATAAATGGGAACAGTAAGACTCACAGGCGAGCAGAGGAGCCCGAGTTCGAGCAGGAATTCCGGGTGCAGAACTCGCAGATCCGACCCTGCCACAGGTAGGAAGTGCATGATGGTGGTGATAGATATCTAGCGATAAGCGACGCTGACCTGCAAGTACCATATACAGTGGAACCTCGATTTGCGAGTAACTTGATCTACGAATATTTCGCTAGACGAGCAATATTTTTTAATAAATTGTAACTTGATTAACGAGCGATGTCTTGCAATACGAGCAGTGCTGCTGAAACGAATTTTTTTTGTTATGTATTGCATTGTATTTATTTTACTATACAAATTTATTTATTTTTTTATTGCGTTCCACTGCATACTTTAAAAGTTAAGAAGTCAAGAATTCCCTGCATTCATTCACCTGAGTAGTTAGTGTTAGAGCTTGCCAGAAGTACGCAACTAGGATACGGTGAACATTCATCATCTCACTCTTCTCCCACCTGAAGCAGAGTCAGGTCTGCGGGTTCTAATCCTCCACTCCCGCCTATGCCCCACCAAGTCCCCCTCCCCCATCTCCACCTGCACCACCTGCTCCCACATCCGTTTTGGTCATCCTCTACCTCTGGTGCCCCCAATTACCTGCAGGCCCACAATGCACCTAATAAGCTCCTCCTCTCCCCTCCTCATCACATGTCCATACCACCTCAACCTATTCTCTCTCTCATCTTTTCAGCAATATCTCCCACCCATAACGTAATCGTTTCTAACTGTCGGATCTTGACACCCCACACATGTAGCGTAGCATTCGCATCTCAGCCACTTGCATTTGCTTTTCATGGTTCTTCCTAACTACCCAACACTGAGCCATACAGCATAGCGGGCCTAACGACGGTTATGTATACTTTGCCCTTCAACTTTATTGGGACCTAGTGGTCGCACGGGACCCCACTTGCTTTCCTCCACCTCAGCCATCCTGCATTAATTCTATGGGTCACGTCAGGATCTATTTCCCCGTTGCTCTGGAAAACTGATCCAAAGAATCATTTTTTGTTTTGTGTCCAAATGTAGTGACTGTTCGTTAGGACCCCCTTCTCTTCTCTCTGGTCTCCCTCACATTGACACGATTCTTCCTGAAGGCAAAGCGCAGTTAATTTGTTTTATGTCTTTTTAATTTATACTGTATTTTGTATTAATCATTTTTCTATGAAAGCTTTTGGGTTGTAGAACGAATCACCTAAGTTTACATTATTTTTTCTGGGGAAATTCGCTTTGATATACGAGTGCTTTGGATTACAAGCACGTTTCTGGAACGAATTGTGCTCGCAAATCGAGGTTCCACTTTACAGTAATCACCAGGGGTGGCAAGCAGATAGCTGGATAACTTGGTTGTTCTTTTAAGTGGGCGGAGGTTAAAGGGTAGGCTCTCCCCTGTCACCAACAGCAGCTGTTGGACGGCTTTCTCCTCACAGTTAAATAGCCTAGTGCAACTCTCCTGCTCCTGCAAGTATTGAATGCCTGGTTAAGGTGACCTCAAACACGGTTGTCGAAGCTGCTACACTTCGGAACATTGCGTTGGGCATAGACAGGGCTCTTGACCCGTGCTTCTGTCGTAATGGTTTGATCTTGGCCGAGGAGGATGCGAAGAAACCCAATGTGCTTTCCGTCGGATGGGAAGTAAAGCTGTGCCCCCCCCCCCGGTTATGGGCACGCAGGGCCGGCCCTAGAGTTTGCGGGGCCCAAGCCAGCAGGCGATAGAGGGGTCCAAGGCAGCAGGCGATAGAGGGGTCCA
>JAAFCE010005724.1:6729841-6744907 GCA_013389805.1 Trigoniulus corallinus
CCAAGGCAGCAGGCGATAGAGGGGTCCAAGGCAGCAGGCGATAGAGGAGTCCAAGGCAGCAGGCAATAGAGGGGTCCAAGGCAGCAGGCGATAGCGGGGCCTCAGTACCAAGTTTTTTTTTAATTAAACAGCGCAGGGCCCAAGGCGGTCGCCTCGGTCGCCTTGCCCTAAGGCCGGGCCTGTGTGCACGATGTTAAAACTAAACGAAAATGAATCATTTCTGCTCGGAAAACGGCATACGAGCGTGGATGAGTATTGATCACCCCAGGCGTAGATGAACGACATTTCTCCCTCGTAGAAAATAATCCGACGCAGATAACAATGAGATGCAGAGCCATTCCATAACACGGTAAAGTGAACCCGGGTTTACTTCTTTGTTTCGTTGGGGTTTTAGGGCCCTTCAATTGGGTGGTTTGCTGGTGTGTTAGAGCCCTTCAACTACAAGTTCATTAGAGCCCCGTCCACTACCTACGTAGTTCTAACTCAGAGACTGCACTTACACTACACTAATGCGACGATTTTTGGGTATTAGCTGTACCCAGTTTTCCAAAGCGGCCACCCATGTCAGGACTATCTGTAGTTGGGTTGTTTAACTTTTAGGGATCAGACGACAGTTGGTGTGTCCATCACAATAAGCCACTCTCTGGGGTGGAGGTCTTTCAACTACAAGGATCATTAGAGTCCGGTCCACTATGTAGTTGTAATGCAGAGTCTGCACAGGAACTACGCTTTCCCAAGCCGTCACCCACGCTAACATTATCTGGGGTTGCGGCCCCGAGGGACATTATTTAGAGTGTGGAATAATCCAAATCCACCTTGCATCGGAAAACAAAGTAAGAAATGTGCTAATGCACGTTCTCCCGCCCTTAAGGGCAGTGGCACAGAGCTTATCCCAAAGCGTCGTTGTACTGTACTTTTGGATCTTCAAAATCAGAGGTTTAACGAAGAGCGGGAGACAACTGCCCCCGACGCAGTTGCAAAGGGGCGCCGTTAAAAGTGTCAGGCTTGCCCACAGAGGCGCCGCTAAATACGAAATACAGTATTCCAAAGAGGTTATTGATTGCGTCGGGTCTTAGTGAATTTAAAAACTATTTGCTAAAAAAATAAGTCAACAAATATCTCAAAATTGGGAAATACTCGTGATAAACTATAGGCGCGTTTTGGCGATTGACCTGGTCAATTGTGGTTTGACCACAATCTCATGTTTGGTCTGACCAAAAGAACTGACCAAAGGGGATCGCCAAAACGCTTTGGTCAGACATTTTGAGACCCGTTACGATGAATTTATAAAACTTAAGAAAATGAATTCCCTTAACTTAAAACCAAATCCACTACAATAAAAAAAATCAATTCCCTAAAATAAAAAAAATGAATCCACTAAACTAAAAATTACGAATTCATTAAAACGAAAACAAAACCCACTAAACTATACTAATTTATGAACTAAAAAACGAATTCACTAAACTTAAAAAAAAATAAATTTGATAAACTTAAAAAAATGAATTTCCTAAACTAAAAAAATTACAAAATTAATACAAAAAACAGATTTGTATAATTTTAACTAATTATTGGTACCTTCCATCATCTGCTACAACTGGTTGGAGCATGCGCCATTTATATTTTTCTTTGACCAAACGCACAGACCACGCTTTTATTTTGGTCATGTTGGTCATCCTTTGGTCTGACCAAAGTTGACAAAAGCAATGGATCAAACCAGCGTGTGGACCGCCAAAACGCATTTTTTCTCAAACAATGTGACCAAAAGTGACTTGGTCAATCGCCAAAACGCGCCTTATATTGGGGAGGGCGCTGGTTGGATAGCTGCCGGGAGCGGCGAATTGCGTTGGACACACCAGTTCTCGTCTGATCACCGAAGTTAAGCAGCGCAACCCCAGCTAGTACTGACATGGGTGGCCGCTTGGGAAAACTGGGTACTGCTAATACCCAAAAATCGTCGCATTAGGTAGTCTCTGCATAGGAACTATACTGTGGACGGACTCTAATGACCTTTGTAGTTGAAGGGCCTTAAAACAACAACAACAACTGGATAGTTGCACCCGGGGACAAAAATATCCCAGGTACGCCATGGAAAGGCTCTAATGATAATATGGCCCTGATGAGAATATCTGGGCACCCGAATCTTTCTGACATAAGGAGGCCTTGAAGTCATATTTATGCACCTAGAGGGAACGGCGAGTTGCGTTGGACACACCAGTTCTCATCTGATCACTGAAGTTAAGCAACGCAAGCCCAGTTAGTACTGACATGGGTGATCGCTCGGGAAAGCTGGGTACTGCTAATACCCAATAATCGTCGCATTAGTGTAGTGTTTGTGCAGCCTATGCATTAGAACTATGCAATGGATGGGTCTCTAATGACCTTGTAGTTGACGAGACCTTAAACACCAACGAACAACTGGAATGCAGGACAGGTATCTGCTTGAGTATAGAAAGCCAATGAGTGCCAAGAGTGCCTAAACTAACAGATCATACCCTGTCACCAGCAGCTTCAAGAATTTATTCCCTCAAGAATGTATTATAAAAGATGATACAATTAACCTGATGAAATTTTTTAATTTTCTAAAGTACTAATTTCATAGAGTACCGCAATCATTTTTGCACGTCTCCTTAGATGAAGTTACCTCAATCTTTTCATCAGGAATAATCAAAATTGTGAAGAAGTAGATAGGACCGGCGAGAGGCGGGTTCAGCGCATTCGCCGAACCCAGCCCCGCGTTTACAGAAGCCCCGCACGCAAGTTTATCCTACAAAGGCCCCGCGAAATGTATTTTAGCTCTGGTCTCCGCAAAACCTCACCTCATTCCCAAGAACCCGGCCCCGAGATTACTAAGGCCCCACGCACGGGCGTCTATATTAAAAAAGGTAAAATGTGTTTTCTCTTAAAAACGCTCCGCAGAAGCTCGCCCCGGCTCGGAAAGTTCGTCACGGTGAAATGGTTGAAAGGTTCGTCACGTGGGATGCTTTAAAAAGCAAAGCAAAGAGCAACTACTCACCCCTTAACCGCCAATGGCAGTGTCGCGAAACCCAACTTGTCCCTCTGAATGGACACAAGTGCGTTATATTTGACAGTGCTTTTCCGCAGCCAGATCCGGCCCAAGGCTGCAACCCCTATGATTATTTATCGTCGGTCTACCGTTCGTTGGTGCACTCCACTGACGCTCACACCTGGAAATTTTGCCCCATCTACTCGTTGCATAGTACCCGCCGCGGTGGCGTAGTGGTTAGCACGCTCGGCAACTACGCCAGTAGTTCTAGGTTCGATACCGGACCGTGGTGGGTCGGCTTCTTTCGGGAGAGAGAGAAGCCGCGAGCGTGCCTTCTTTCTGATGAGAAGTAAAATCGAGGTCCCGTGTGGGTGTACAATGGCACTTGCACGTAAAAGAACCCTCTCTACTATGCAACGGGTAGATGAGGCAAAATTTCCAGGTGTGGGAGCTCGCCCCCTGGCGTCGGTAGCATTCCCCAACAAACACTAGACCGACGATAAATAAGCGTAGGGGTGCAGCTTTGGCCGGCAACCGGCTGCAGAAAAAAAAACTATGACCAATATATCACCCTGTGTCCATTCAGAGGGACAAATGAGTACCCTACCCTGCCATAGGCGGGAAAAGGGTTAGGAGTTGCTACTCGTTGCATAGTAGAGAGGGTTCTTTTATGTGCAAATGCCATCGCACACCACACAGGACATCGGTTTTACTTCTCATCCGAAGGAAGAGCTCTAGGGGAATCTCCCTCGCGCGAAAGAGCCCAACCCACCTCGGTTCAGTATTGATTGATTCATTCGTTGTTGTTGTAGGGCCTTTCAACAACAAGGCCATTAGAGCCCCAAAACAGCGAGTGCACAGACACTATACTAATGCGATGATTTTTTGGTATTAGCGTTACCAAGTATTCCCAAGCGGCCACCCATGTTAGTACTAGCTGGGGTTGCGTTGCTTAACTTCAGTGATGAGACGAGAACTGGTGTGTCGAATGTAGTACAGTCCTTCCCATCCAGTATCGAACCTATAGCGACTGGCGCAGTTACCATGGAGGCTTCACCTTTCTTCCTTTTCTAGTTGTTTGTTTGTTGGTGTTTAAGGTCCCGTCAACTACGAGGTCATTAGAGACCCATCCACTGCATAGTTCTAGTGCATAGACTGCACAGACCACCAATGCGACGATTATTGGGTATTAGCAGTACCCAGCTTTCCCGAGCGACCACCCATGTCAGTACTAACTGGGCTTGCGTTGCTTAACTTCAGTGATCAGACGAGAACTGGTGTGTCCAACGCAACTCGCCGCTCCCTTCCTTTTCTAGGAGCTCTCCTTACTTTACTTATACCAAGGCCTGAATTTCTGATTGCACCTTTATTTGTCAAAATACCAACTGGCAACCGGGATTGAGTTGTTTGTTTGTTGCTCTTTTGGTCCTTCAACTACAGCGGTCATTAGAGCCCTGTCCACTGCGCAGAGGCGTAACGAGGGGGGGGCCGAAGGGGGAAAGCATTTCCCCGGGCGTAGAAGACAGGGAGTGCAAAAATGCAGTTCGCATTAAGTTAAGAGGGCGCCAGCGGGTTTAGATTGCGGTCTTTGTAACCGGGCGCAGACTACCCTCAGAACGTCACTGCCACTGCGTAGTTTTAATGCACAGATAAACTATGCTGATGCTTCAATTTTTTTTTGGATAATAGCTGTTCGTTCGTTGGTGTTTAAGGTCCCGTCAACTACAAGGTCATTAGAGACCCGTCCATTGTATACTGTAGTTCTAAAGCTGGGTTTACACTGCGCGAAACATACTCGCCGCAACTGTTTCCACAGGCTTGCGGCAATCTCGCCCTCCCTGTTTACATTGAGGGAAATATTGCGCGAAGCAAGTATGCAGAACGTATCTAGAGTACCAGTACACGAAGTGGGAGTGGCGAAACCCTTTGATGCGTGTCCAAAAACCGACAGTGCGGTCGCTCACCACGAGGCTGCCTCGCGCAGCAAATTTCGGGGCGAGTCCCCGTTTACACTGGGCGAGTGTTTTTTAATGAAACAGTTGCGCGAGTATGTTGCGCGCAGTGTAAACCTAGCTTAATGCATAGACTGCATGCAACGATTATTGGGTAGTAGCAGTGCCCAGCTTTCCCGAGCGACCACCCATGTCAGTACTAACTGTGCTTGCGTTGCTTAACTTCAGAGATCAGACGAGAACTGGTGTGTCCAACGCAACACGCCGCTCCCTTGGATAATAGCGGTACCCGGTTTTCTCAAGCGGCCACCCATATACTACTGGGGTTGCTCTGTTTAACTTACCCGCGCGAAGTCTACTGAAAGAGCTTTATCACTCTCATTTACAGTATGGAGGTCCTCTATGCTAGGGCGGATCCAGAGGCTGGCTCGGGGGGGGGGGGGGGGTTTTGGTTCGGGGGGGGGGTGATTATGATTCTGAAGCAAATTGTAAGTTTCAGCCAGTCCGAATTCCCAAAGTAGCCAGGCCGAAGGCCTGGCCACAGGGGTGGGGATCACCCCGATCACCCCCCCCCCGTGGATCCGCCACTGCTTCTATGGAGGGTGGCGTACCTTCGTGGAGTAAAATTAGACGGCTCATTGTGACGCTACGAATTGAAAGTTGTGTAATTCAAATCTGAAGGTGCATTTTTAGAGATACTAACATGGAGGAATTTCAAAATCTAATTAGGATAAGGGGCTCAAATGTAATGTCAAGAAAAGGGGTTCAAACGCTTCTGAAAAATTCATGAGACCTTAAAATGCGTGTCAAGTACATCAATTTACAAAGAAAATTACAGTTATTTCATTGTCACCTCAATTCAGACGTGGATGGGTTTGAAAGGCAGGCGACACATCAAAGACCCACACTGCTTTTATTTAGCAGCCAATTGACGTAAGAAGGCTCATCAGAATGCAGCACCAACCTCAGACATAAATTTTTTAAAATTAGACTATCTGGGAATATCTAGAAACCAAAGAGAAAGTTCAAAGTATGCAATAATTCAAATTATACCTTTGTCTACTCTCATATTTTCTGCTCGTGGTCATATTCAGTGCTTGCATATACCTTTACTTCTCCAAACTGCTACCTCACCTTTAAAACAAACGAAAATTTACATTTGGTAATCACAATACGAGAAAAAGGGTATAGGTATTGTAAATCAAACACAAAAAGTAAAACAATTAAATTAAAGTTGTCTTGAGGGCCCCACACACTATCCAACTTGTCAGGCCGACAGTTGGTACAACCAATTTGGAGGTAGACTACACGTTGTCCGACAGAATAACCCAATTTATTATAACAAGCATGATTTTCGAACAAGCAACATGCCTCCAACGTCTCCAAAGCTGGGTTTACACTGCGTGCAACATACTCGCGCAACTGTTTCATTAAAAAAACACTCGCGCAGTGTAAACGGGGACTCGCCCCGAAATTTGCTGCGCGAGGCAGCCTCGTGGTGAGCCACCGAACTGTCGGTTTTTGGGCACGCATCAAAGGGTTTCGCCACTCCCACTTCGTGTACTGGTACTCTAGATACGTTTTGCATGCTTGCTTCCGGCAATATTTCGCTCAATGTAAACAGGGAGGGCGAGACGGGCGAGATTGCCGCAAACCTGTGGAAACAGTTGCGGCGAGTATGTTTCGCGCAGTGTAAAACCAGCTTAAGGTTTTAAGCATTGCTTAGATATTTTTCTTTGTCTTAGGCAGAGTCCCCATTACAAGAGGATCAGAATTGAGTAATAATTAATTAAGTATGTGTTACATGTTTCTGAGAAAACTTTGTGGCAAACCTTTCATGGTCTACCATCCTTATTTCAAGCATTTGCAGCTTCTTCTGATAACTGCCCTATGGGCAATAGAGCATGCGTAATGATTACTGGCTCACGCAATAGAATTTTGTGCTGTGTCTTTGGATGCCATGCATATATTTTGTAGCATCCATGGTATATTCAGAAAACTTTTCAACATGAATGTTATGCATGCCAAATATATCCTTTCGATTCATTATTTCAAATTTGGATGGCCCTGGAAGGGATGCAATATTGTTAATGTCAAAGCAACTAACTAAAGACAAGTGAAAAATTTGCCAGTTAAGTGACACCAATACAGCAAAAGTCAGCAGCTACTCTGTTTTTAATATCAGCTTTCAGTATTCCTCTATGTATTGACATTAGATGAAACATCCGGATCCACCCGGAAGTACTTCATATATCTTCAAATTAATGTGCAACTGGCAAAACCAAACTAAATAATACCCTTACATTTCGGGATGTATATCACCTTTCAGAATGTATATTGCAATAGCTTAAATATACTGCCACATACCTCTTTTAGGGTAATCCACACTGATATATTAGAATAACTTTGCCACAATTACGGGAGTGGCGAATTCCGTTGGACACACCAGTTCCCGTCTGATCACTAAAGTTAAGCAGCGCAACCTCAGCTAGTACTGACATGGGTGGCCGCTTGGGAAAACTGGGTACTGCTAATACAGTACCCAAAAATCGTCGCATCAGTGTAGTGTCTGTGTAGTCTCTGCATAAGAACTATCCTGCGGACGGGGCTCTAATGACCTTTGTAGTTGAAGGGCCCTAAAGCACCAACAAACAACAACAACAAATTGCCACAATTACAAACTTTACTATCTCTATTAACTGTCTTAATGCGCAGTGAGAGAAGATGTGTGCAATCCTTGAAAAATATGGGGATAGGCGAATTGCGTTGGACACACCAGTTCTCGTCCGATCACTGAAGTTAAGCAGCGCAACCCCAGCTAGTACTGACATGGGTGGCAGCTTGGGAACACTGGGTACTGCTAATACCCAAAAATCGTCGCATTAGTGTAGTGTCTGTGCAGTTCTGCATCAGAACTATGCTGTGGACGGGGCTCTAATGACCTTTGTAGTTGAAGGGCCCTAAAACAACAACAAACAAACAATTGAAAAGTATGTGTTTCTTGTTTATAATACCAGTCTACAGGTGGTGCAGAGGTGGGATAAGGGTGGTTTATCATGCCTCAGCTATTCAACTATCTCAGGTCGTCATTCATATCTACCTGGGATACATTTGCAGAGTTGCTTTTTGACCAGCTAAATTAGCCATGTACTCCACTGTGCGACGGAAGGCGCACCACAGCACTCAGGACAACTCTGTCTCTCGTCATAAAGAAACCACCCCACCTCGATCTAATATTGAACCTGGAATCAGTTAAGGAGTAGTCGAGTGGGCTTCCAACCATCATTATTTGTTGTTGGTACTCTTTTTAATAGCCGTGGGCTTAAATTTATCGCGATATCACGGGTACTGATGATGCAGGGTGTCAAAGAAATGATGAGACACACGTTTGGTAAAACAACAAGATAAAATCGGGTTTTATTCCAAGGACAGTCAGCTGGCGGGTATTCCAGGATACCCAGTACAAGGAATCACCGGTCCGAGACCAAATCAATGAATAATCCAAAATTGACTGATAAATCATCAAAACTGTTTGATGATTATCGAATGAAGGTCTCAGTGTACAAACTGATGAGTGTCTGTGTGAAGACCGTTAGATGGTTGGTGAGTGACTGTCTCTAGAATCTCTGACTGTGACTATCTGATTCCTAAAAACTTTCCAACCCCAAAACATACCCTTTATGACCTTGCATCCTGAGGTCCTTGACCATGGTTGGGTCCTGTGACAAAAGGGTACCCACCATGATTCACTGTCAAGGGACCATGCAGGATGCACCTACAAAAGGTCTTGCAACTCAATGTAGAGGTCCTATTGTTGCACACAGGATGCAATGACAATAGGACCTAAAGACAATGATTTTTTTTAATTCATTTAAATGTGTGCATTGCAGGGGTGTATGCTTTTGTGGGGTCAGAGGAGTGTAAGGGATCGTGTCCCTACAAATTTTTGTTCAGACGGACGCTACTTACACATCAGGGGGCGCTCCGAGACGATGACAAATGTCGGATAAAAGAAAACAAATAATCCAAATTCAATTTAAATAAAAAGCTGAGCACTTTATTTTGAGATTATAAATTAACATCTAACAAAAAAAGGAGCAAAATGACAATTCTGAACTAAATTGATAAATAGTTCAAATTCAAATAATTTTGAAATCTTAGACGAAGAACTGAAAAGAATGAAGACATATTTTAGTACTGTACAGTAGCTCCATAATCTTTTATTCCAAGGACATAAATGTCGGAGAACGATAAATTGCATCGAAATCAAGATGTTTAAAGAGGACAAAAGATAAATGTATGTGAATTCAAGCATCACACGAAAGTATTAAAACGTGTAGGTTTAAATCTGATTCAAATGCTAATAACTACAAGACAATTTCAGGTAAGTGAAATATGTACATTTCAGATTTGGAACGTTTCTTAGATCCTCAAACATACAGTATAATGTGTTGTTTTCCACAATGAATTGCTGCTGTTATTAAGATGAATAATATCCAAAGAGATGGAGAGAAAGATTTCTAGTTGAAATCAACGTGAAAACGGATATGAAATTCTCCTTTTATAGTCCATCAAACATGCACATGGCTGTATTAATAGAATCATCCTAGAAAATGAGCAAACAATCAATAACAATTAAAAGGATTTACAAACATAATTACGGCACAGCGTTTACTCTGGTGCAACAAATATGTGATAATCCAATCTTGAGCCCTTCCAGACAAGTAATGAATTAATAGGTTAATAGGACATGAAAACGATAAAAATTATTTCAAATATCACTCTGGAGAGAAAGGGAACGGCTGTAATGCATTGGACACAGCAGTTCTCGTCTGATTAGGGATTTTGCAATTTCTTGCGATGTGGCGTTCCTGGACGAAAGTCGTCCTTCCACGTCGTCTGCAGTATTAAGGCTCCCTCACACCAACACGAAACAATCGCAGTCGCAGCGGAAGTTTTGCCACAGGAACACGCGCCGAACAGGAGCATGCGCTGCAGCGCGGTGGATTCGCCTAGATATGCAAACCAACGCGTCAGATTAGTTGGATTCATTCTTATTAATTCTATTAGTTTTTCTGTGAACGCCATCTTGTTCTATCAAAATTCGAACCACGATGACGACTGAAGCCGTGCCATGCAGCGATTGTAAATAATTTAAATAATTCACTGCACTTTCGCAACCGCGGGCGCGGTACATTCGCTGCGGTGTACACATGACCATTGCTCGTCATGGGTAGCGTTTTGATGCGAATAATCCGCCACGAAAGATCCGCTGCGACTGCGATGTTTCGCGTTGGTGTGACGGAGCCTTTATGAGGACGATAAAATCCAAAATAAACGTCCTCCTTTTCTGCGACGAATTGGCTTGCCTGTTATTGGCTAAATGCTTGCACATGCGCATGTTACTCACCAGCATGAAATCTGGCATCCATATTTTTTAAACGAATCGACGGGTGGATAAAAACATAAAAAAATGAAAAATAAAAGTGATGATCCCCAAAAGCTTTTTATGGAGATATAATTTACCTTATATACAATGTCCTAGGTCATTCAAATGTTATAAAGAAATTTTATTTTAATGACATTTTGATTAATTTTTACTTAACGCTTCTGCCATACAGCAAAATGTTTTGTCTGGTTCTCACTAGATGGCACACAATTATTGGGAACGGATAATCGCAATGTTGCCAAACGTAAGCCCAGACGAAACATAAAAGGACGAATTGACACCTTGTATTCGTCTCTCGTTACGTTTGCCCCATCTAATTGCGAAATCCCTATTACTAAAGTTGATACCCCAAAATCGTCATAACTGTAGTGTCTGTACAAACCCTGCATTGGAACTATGCAGTGGATGGGCACCTAGTGACCTTTGCATTTGAAGGGCCATAATGAAAAGAAATGGAGAGAGAGAAACTCAATGACAATTCTGTTGCAGTGATTTCTTTGTTTCCTTTGTCTGACACAGGCTAATGTTACATTGATGAAGCCTAAAAAAGTAATACTATATATATAGTGTAATCATTATTATTATCTTATTAGCATTAACTATGTTTTACTATACAATAAGTGCTCATTGTTAATCAAAAAGTATTACAAATTTATGATAATTCAATTTTCGAAATTTGATAATTCAAAACTTGACACTTGGGGGCCCTGGGCTTATGCCCTATTAGCCCCTACATAGATCAGCCCCTGTGTGTAACTCAAACAAAAGCAACTACTAACCCCTTTTCCGCCTATGGCAGCGTCGGGTATCCATCTTTTTGCTTTTCCGTTGGTGTTTTAGGGCCCCGTTCACTGCATAATTCTAGTGCAGAGACTGCACAGGTACTGCACTATTGTGACGATTATTCCCAGTGTTCCCAAGCTGCCACTAGCAGGGGTTGCATTGCTTAACTTCAGTGATCAGATGAGAACGGGTGTGTCCAACGCAATAAGCTGCTCCCTGGTACCCATCTTGTCCCTCTGAATGGACACATTAGAGATCTATTGAACGGTATTTTTTCCCAGCTGGCTGTTGACCTAAGCTGCAACCCCTATGCTTAGGGCCCTTTAACTACAATGGTCATTAGAGTCCCATCCACTGCATAGTTCTAATGCAGAGTCTGCACAGTTAGTGCACAAAGTCCAAAGCAACCCCAGCTAGTACCCTTGTAGTTGAAGGGCCCTTATACACCAACAACACAAACAAAGCAAAACCCATGCTATGACTAGCTGGGGTTGTGTTGCTTAGCTGTAGTGATCAGACCAGAACTGCTGTGTCCAATGCAATCCAACCCCACCCTCGCATTTGGGGACTGGCTGCCTAAGCGACCAGTCCTTACACGAGTTGAGGGGAGGAAGGAAAATAAAGGAGGCGGGTACTCTGAATTAAAATCAAAATATGAATTAAATGTGAACTAATGGGTCCATTAAACTAATAGTTGAAACAGCCCTGGAAAATGGGACTTGGTGAAAGTAGGGGAGGGAGCACTTCAAAAATGTGCGCCCCAAAAATGTTTAATATTCAGAATCTCTTAGAATAATTCGAGCTAGCAATTACAATAGGTCCTCCACTGCCCTTTAGACAATGTCCCATCTTCAGTGGTTTAGCCAACTGTTGAACTGGCAGTGTAGAAATGAGAATAGCAATGCAAAAATGCCTCATTATTTGCAAAGTTGAAGTATGCGCCCCATTGAGGCACTGAGGGGGAGCAATGCTGCATTGTACCCCCTGGACCCGCCCCTGGGTGAAGGGTTGGCAGTAATAAGAAAGAACTGTACTTACATTTGTACAGAATTCAACAAACTCTTCCATTGTGACTACGCCATCATGATTCAAGTCGAGTTTCTAAAAAGAAAAAGAAACGCAATAAAAAATACACACCATAGGACAGAAGTTACCACTAGAAAAAAAGCATTTACTAACCCTTTTCCCGCCTATGGCAGGGTCGGGTACTCATCTTTGCGTCTCTGAATTGACACAGGCTTTTTATTGGAGTATAGTTTTATGCAGCGGATTGCCTACCAAAGCTGCAACCCCAATGCTTATTTATCGTCGGTTTACTGTTAGTTGGGGTGCTTTTTCTAAAAATGAGGGGAGCAGCGAATTGCGTTGGACACACCAGTTCTCGTCCGATCAGGGAGTGAAGAGAAATAAGAAGAATGCGTAGTGCCACTAATAGGGAACGTGAGGTGGGATTAGACAGTCGTGAGACAGGTTACTGTTTCCCTACTAAACACTGTTGAAGTCACGGTGATGGTAATGCAGCCCAGTACAAGACAAACGGTGGGTTCAGATCTCTGGTCCATGCACTTGGTCAAACGGCCAGTGGTGAGACGCTAAGTCCATCGGATAATGACCGAAAGCCTCTAAGTCGGAATCCATGGCAGTAGCAGTGATACTCTTTACGAAACCCACCTCGCCTACCACGTTGGCAGTGTTAAGTTGCTCGTCTACAAGAGTAGACTTGCTTCTGGCTAAGCCCGAGGATTTACCTAGCCTGGTACCGGAAACCGAGTGTACATGGGCACAAAATTTCCAGGTGCAGGAGCTCGCCCCTGGCGTCGTGAGAGTTGGAGCCGACTATGTGTGACTCTGACTATGCACGACTTAGTCGGACGACTTGAGTGCTCACATTACGCACGACTTGGTCGGACGACTTGCATCAGCAAAAACCCACTCACGCCCCGCAGCATTGGCAAAAAGCACAAAAGAAACTTCTAAAACAAAAGAGACTTTGTGCAAGTCGCACAAAGTCGGACGAAAATTCCCAACCACTTGAGATCTAGTCGCAAGTCGGAAGTGTATGCACGTAGTCGGACGACTGAGTCGCAGCCAAAGTGAGAGACTGCATAAAGAAACAAAGAATGGGATCTTTTGTGCATATTTGTACAACTACGCATGACTAAAAGTCGCTCATAGTCGGCTCCAGTGTGAGACTACCCATAAGCATAGGGTTGTAGCTTTGGTCGGCGGCTGGCTGTAGCCAACAACACCAACAAACACACAACGGTAAATGACTGAAGGTAATGACGGCCTTCCCCTGATAAGTCGAGATCCGAAGCCTGAGGTGATTTCGGGATGCAATCGGGGCATATTATAAAGAGGATGAACAGCGGATAGCCCCATTAGAGGAATGCCGGTTTCTGGGAGAAGACAGGGCAGAGCAGGGCAGCGTACAAATATAAGAACAGAATTTGCAGCTGGATATTTAGAGACTCGTTGTGGAGAAATAGGAGGGATGAGAGAGTCAGAACTCGCAGACCCGACCTTGCCAAAGGCGGAAAAGTAGGTACACTAACAGATTTCTAGTTAGAATTTAGACAGGCTGCTGCATTGCTGCTGCTGTTGGAAGTTTTGTGGTTTTCTCATTTCTTTCGGCTAATCATTCGCATGACTTAACAAAGCGGTGCTTTTAACCCCTTCAGGCTTATTTACAAGAACTTCCTCTAATTGTAATGATGTTTCAGACCACAAACCTGAACATTTTTGTTGTGTCACGACGCAGCTTCCACTCTGCTTAATTAGATTTTTTAATTCCCCCTCATTTATTTGGAGATATCCACTTGTCCCAAACAGATGTTGCTTTTCACCCTTGAACTAATTTGAGACCATTCTACAGAGTGAGTCATCATTAAAGCTGTGGTATGCAACTTTTATGACAGACGTCCGTCAGACTGTGTGGTGGATCTATTTAGATGCTGGTGACAGCGACGCTTCAGGGCGCCCTCTTAGTGTCTCTCCTCATACAGTACTAGCATGGAGAACCGCTTGGGAACACTGGGTACGCAACAGTGTAGTGTTTGTGCAGATTCTGCAACAGAACTATGCAGTGGATGGGGTTCTATTGACTATTGTAGTTAAAGGGCTCTAAAACACCAACAATCTGTCACCCTCACTGTCTCTTTACCGCTCTCTATCTCTCTCTGTTTCTCTCCCTCCCTCTCCCTCTGCCTCTCTTCCTCCCTCGCTCTGTCTGCCTTTCTCCCTCCCCTATCTCTCCGCCTCTCCCTCTCTCCTTCCTCTCCCTCTCTCCTTCCTCTCCCTCTCCGCCTCTCCCCCTTCCTGTTCCTCTCTCTGCCTCTCCCTCTCTCATCCCCTCTCCTCTCCCTCGCCCCTCTCTCCCTCCCTCTTTCTCTGCCTCTCCCTCTCACTGCCTCTCTCCCTGGCTCTCTGCCTTCTCCCTCCCCTCTCTCTCCGCCTCTCCTCCTTCTCCTCTCTCTGCCTCTCCTTCTCTCACTCCTCTCCTTTCCCTCGCCCCTCTCTTTGCCTCTCCCTCTCCCCTTCCTTCTCCTCCCTCTTCCTCTTTCTCTGCCTCTCCTTCTCCTCTCTCCACCTCTCCCTGTCCCCCTTCCTTATTCTCTCTCCTTCTTTCTCTGCCTCTCTCCCTCACTTCACTCTCTCTGCCTCTCCCCCTCGCTCCACTCTCTCTGCCTCTCACCCTCGCTCTGCCTCACCCTCTCCCCCTGCCTCTCCCTCTCCCCCTGCCTCTCCCTCTCCCCTTCCTTCTCCTCTCTCCCTTCCTCTTCCTCTTTCTCTGCCTCTCCTTCTCTCTCCGCCTCTCCCTTTCCCCCTTCCTTCTCTCCCTGTCCCCTTCCTTATTCTCTCTTTCTTTCTCTGCCTCT
>JAAFCE010005724.1:6747667-6789754 GCA_013389805.1 Trigoniulus corallinus
CGAGCATGTTCGACGAATGTGTGAACACTACATTCGTCATTCACCTCATGGTTCGCCTCGCCAGTCGTGGCACTCGTGTTGGAAGTGATTTTTTTTACACGAGTCAAAGGGTGCGAGTGACCTGAGGCGATTGGAGAATGACCATCTGGCGAGACATTCGGCGAATGTGTGAACAGTCATTCTTCATCCAAAGCATGAATGTGAACATTTCGATGAAAGTCTCGCCTCATCATTCGACTCGTCTTATTTGGGAATGTGTAAATGCGGTTTCAGGTCTAAATTGCATTCAAAGTAGGTAACCCTAATTGTAAGGAATTGCTTACAGACCGAAGGTCTCAAGTGGAGTTGGTGAAGGAGCGTGCACTGAACGTTTAAAATTGTTTAGAAATATGTGGAAATGTTTGCAACAATGTTTGTAACAAAGTCTACAACAAGAAAAAACATGCATGTTTTATTTAGATTTTTGCATACCTGAAATACCCTGTCGACGTGATTTCTTGCCGTGTCGTCGTCCACTTGAGGTTCGATGGATTTTCCAAGAAGACCATATATGGAGGTGACTATATTTAGCATCTCTTCTTTCGTAATACATCCATCGCGATTAATATCATACAAATTAAATGTCCACCTTAATTTCTCTTCCAGAGTACCACGTAGTAAAATGGAAATTCCAACTGCAAAATCCTTAAATTACCAAACAAAACAATAAATTGTCATTTTACAAACTATACAGCTCCATAAGTGTGGAAATAGATGCAGATGTTGCACACAGGGCCAGTGTGTGGTGGACAAATTTGGTTTGTTGGTGTTTTAGGGCCTTTAAACTACATCATCATTAGAGCCCTGTCCATTGCATAGTTCGACTGCACAGGCACTGCAATAATGCCACTTTTCCAAAGCGGCCATCCATGTTCACACTAGCTGGGGTTGTGCTGCTTAACTTTAGTGATCAGACGAGAAGCAGGTTGTACATAAGGATATGGTAGTGCGTGGGATGGAAGATATGTAGGGGTGGAGGGATAGAACCCACAGACACGGCCCTGCCACATGTGGGGGGGGCCCCCAGTAAAACCCCAGGTAAAGTTTCATAGATCGGTGGTTAGAGCAGCTGTCCAATCTGGCCTGTACACCCTGTTGTGTCCTCACAATACAGGTAAACATGCACAAACTTCAGTTCAGTGTTTAACTTTGAAGAGGTCATATCACAACAATACTATCCACTGTACTTTTCACTAGTGACATTAGCAAAGCAACTCTTTACCCTTTTCCCGCCTATGGCAGGGTCGGGTACCCATCTTGCCCCTCTGAATAGACACAAGGGTGATATATTGGTCATAGCTTTTCTGCAGCCGGTTGCCTGCCAAAGATGCAACTCTAGTCTTTGTTGGGGACTTTTACCGATGGGACGAGCTCCTCATCATTCTTTTACATGCAAGTGACAACAGACACCAACACGGGACCTCTGTTTTGCTTCTCATCTCAAAGAAGAAACACTCGCAGCCTCTTTCTCGCCCGAAAGAAGCCAACCTACCTTTGTCCAGTATCGAACCTAGAATTACTGACGAAGTTGCCGAGCATGCTAACCACTATGTCACTGCGGTGGGTGTTAGTGACATTGACACCAATATTTCATGTCAATTCTAACAAAAACCCTAAATGGCAATCCTTAAATAATTACCTCTCTTAACTTTTCAATCATTTTGTTATAGGCCACACTTTTCTTATCTCGATGAGAATATCTTTACATTTTGTTTTCCACAGACTAGGTAATTTATAGAACTCTAAAAACTCAGTTATGAATTGTTTCGAATAATTTTGGACGTCAGACATGCAGTGCCGGTGTCACGCGTCAAAGTGTCCGGCCGGACACTTTGAGGTAATTAAGCACATACAGTACCTCAAAGTGTCCACTTTTACGTCAAAGTGTCCTGGCCGTTTTCCATTTTAGCCGGTTAGGTTTTTTTGGTTCGTTGGTGTTTTAGGGCAAAATTATTGCCAAAAACAATTATTTTTATGAATAAACAATATTGTTGTAATGACAGAGTTGCAACTTGAGTGTGGTGACGTTGAGGCCAGGCAGAAGGAAAGCAGAATTGACATTTTCTGTGTCTAGAAAAATGAGATTCGTACAAATGGATTATTCGTGGCTACATGAATCGTGGGGAGAAGGGCGGGGGACCGAAAATAGAGACAATTCATCACCGTCATCTTTCACCTCAATCGCTAGGTAATATTAATAACCAGGTAAAATGGAAAGCGTACACCAAAAATGGAAGAGCATTGCATCATATACGACAGTGGTTCTCAATGCGTGTTCTGCAAACAAATTAAATGCAGAAATAAAGGCGTTGGAAAAAATCGGTACAATTTAAAACAATTTTTGGATGGGATTGTAATCAGCAAACGACATAGTTGTTCGTTTTATTGTTATATGAAGTGGTAGTAAGTACCAAGTGTAGAAAGTGTACAAGCTGACTTAAAGTTTATGTTGAATTGTAAATGTTCCATGCAAGTAAAATGTCACAGTGTAGCGTTCCCTGGCTTCAAAAGGATTGAGAACCACTGACCTACGAGATGGCAAGTTAACATTTGATATAAATTACGCCTTGATTCAAGTTGTATATCTTCTCTGCAGTGCATATGTGCTATGCAGAAAAGAGACTAATTCGGGCAACAGCATTCGTATCTAAATGGTGGACACTTTGAGGTACTCAAACATTGCATTAAAGTGTCTGGCCGGACACTTTGAGGTAGACCCCGGACACTGTGAGGTACCGGACACTTTGACGCGTGAGACCGGATTTAGATATTTACAGGCCGTAGGCTATTTCAATTTTGAGGCGCTTTCCAAGCCCTTTTGAGGCCATTTTATTAAGTTTAGAAGCCCGCTAAATGTTGAGGCCTTAGGCTTCAGCCTACTTAACCCAATTGTAAATCCGGCACTACAGACATGTTTACTTCGCAAAATCATGCAATTGACTGAAGACACGGCTCGTTTTGTGTCCACACGCTCATACTTTACTCTACGAGCCAAGTTCGTTCAGGCAAAATCTTTAGCAATGCAACGTTTACACAAGCCACGTTTTTTTTTGGCTCGTTCGTCATACCGTTTTCCCTTCCACACGCTAGTGTTTCCGTATACAAACTGGTTTTCACAAGTAAGTCTGCGGTAAAGAATGAGCGTGTGGATGGGACTTTAGGGTGCAGTTCGCGGAAGCAGCTGCATTGTGGTGCCCCAGCTAGTACTAGTGTGGGTGCCTGCTTGGAAACACTGGAATCGTCACAATAGTGTAGTGTCTGTGCAGACTGCATTACAACTATGCAGTGAGCCATTGTAGCTGAAGGGCCCTAAAACACCAAAGAAACGAAAAATGGGCAGTTCTAAAACCCCATAAAAACAAAATGAGGGTAGCTGAGACGCGTGTGCTAAAGTATATGTGCGGGGCGACAAGAGCAGATGGGGCTAGAATTAAGTGTCAGGGGTAGCCTTGGGGAAGGGAACGTAGCAAAAAATTGAGTGAAGGTGTGGTATGGGAAAGGATGGTATGGGCACGTCATAAGGAGGGGAGAGGAGGAATTGAATAGTTCGATAGGGGAAATGAAGGTAGTTGGTCGGAATCGTAGTAGATGTTGGCCTAAAACTACCTGGGAACTTGCAGACCCAGTCCTGCCATGGGTGGAATAAGGTAAGATGATAATGTGGAAATTGCTTCATCATTCGAAACCCGCCTGTGGTAGGATTGACTGCTCATTGGACCCACAGTATCTTACTCAGCAGGCCTAATGTTGCACTCAGTTACTTATGTTAACGTAAGGATCTTACATCACTTGGACAATTTGCCGACCCATACCTCTGACAGCAGAGGTTGAGTGCCCAACTACTATGTCAGTGGTTCGATACTGGAACAAGATGATTGGGAGTTGACCTCTTTTGGGAGAGTGATAGAGATCCCGAGTCAGACAGAAAGTAAAGTAAACCTGGTGTTCTACCTTGTGCATGATGACACCACTGCGCGTCAAAGAACCCTATCTACATGCAAAGAGTAGGTCGGCCAGTGCCTGCTCTAGCACTTATTCCGCCCCGGACAAAAAGACAAATTGACGCCCCTTTGGCAGCAGCTCACACTCACACTTGCAGCCAAAATGGCGCCCAGGACAAATGTCCAGTTTGCCCCCCCCCCCACTCGCTTAGAGCGGGCACAATTCCAGGCGTACGAGTTTGCCCCTTAGCATCAATGGAGTAGGCATGCCACAATAATCGGCCAATGATAAATAATCATAGGCGTTCCAGCATTAGATTGGTAGGCTGCTTTGCAAAACGACCGGCACTTTAGTCCAGTGGGACAAAGATGGGAACCCCTGGCCCTGCCATAGGCAAGAAAATGGTTAGTAGTTGCCTTTTGCTGCCGGCTGAAAGGATTCCTTTACATGCTACAGCTGTTGCTTCTTGCCTGTTCACTGGTTAAGCAACGCAACCCCAGATATCACTACTTTGGGTGACCGTTTGGGAACACTGGGTACTGCTAATACCCACAATCGTTGTAGTGGACAGGGTGACAGTGGACAGGCTAATACCCAAAATCTATGCAGTGGAAGGGGCTCTAATGTACACGCCACACTGGATCACGACTTTACCTTCTGTTCAACAGAAGGCGCACTTCCTAAGAAAGCACTAGTATCAGCCAGGGTCGAACCTCCAACCACGAATTCATCTGTCAAACCCGTTCGCTACTTCTGCGAAGATCGATCACAGCAAAACGCTATAATGGCAAATGAAAGGATTTATTATTTGCTCATATTTTTGACTTTCAACTTCTAATTTCCGGTTTTCTTTCTGCAATGAATTTCATTATGACTACTCTCAAAGGGTGCAAAAACATGGCTGCAGGACAGCTTGTAGTTCAAAACACTTTTGGTAGGTAAATTTAATTACAGAAATGTTGGATAATGTCGGTAGAAAATGATTTCAAGTTAATAAAGTTCAAAAGCAACAAAAGAAGTTCGGTAATTCATTTTATTCGAACATCGTCAAGAGGCATTTTTAACATTTTTAACATTTTTAACATTTTTGACATTTTTAACCATATTTGTGTTAGAAATATTCAAGTGACGTCAGCATAAATATGAACGACAGTTTCTTTCGAATGCCAAAGCTTATTTATAGTCGGCCTATTTTAAATCGTTTGGATACTTTTCCTCCACTAACACTAGCGGGGCACGAACTTCTACACCTGCATTTGGTTGATTTGTTTGTTGATGTTTAAGGGCCCTTAAACTACAAGGTCATTAGAGCTCCGTCCACAGCATAGTTCTTATTCAGAGACTGCACAGACACTACACTAATGTGACGATTTCTCGGTACGATTTAGCAGTACCCAGGTTTTCCAACCTGCCACCCATGTCAGTACTAGCTGGGATTGCGCTGCTTAACTTCAGTGATCAGACGAGAACAGGTGTGTCCAACGCAATTCGCCGCTCCCATTTGGTTGGTGTTTTAGGGTCCTTCAACTACAAGGTCATTAGACCCTGTCCAATGTGTAGTTCCAATGCAGAGACTGCACAGTTACTACACTAATGCGACAATTTTTGGGTATTAGTGGTACCCAGTGTTCCCAAGCGGCCACCCACGTCAGTACTAACTGTGGTTGCGTTGATTAGCTTAAGTGATCAGACGAGAACTGGTGTGTCCAACGAAATAGGTTGTTTCCTCTACACCTGGAAATTATGCCAGAACCACACGTATATTTTACTCCATTTCAGAATGGCACTTTTTAGTACAGTGGCCAGGGGGACTGTCTCTCCAGTTTTGTTTTTCATTACGTTGGTTTTTTAGGGCCTTTCAACTACAAAGGTCCTTAGAGCCCCATCCGCAGCATAGTTCCAATGCAAAGACTGTGCAGTCACTGCACTAACGCAACGATTTTTGGGTATTAGCAGAACCCAGTTTTCCCAAGTTGTTGTTTGTGTTTTAGGGCCCATCGACTACAAAGGTCATTAAGGCCCATAGTTTTACCAAGCGGCCAGCCATGTCAGTACTAGCTGGGGTTGCACTACTTAACTTCAGTGATGAGACGAGAACTGGTGTGTCCATTGCAATAAGCTGCTCCCCCCGTGCTGCCCGGTTACACGCAAAAGACTGCGGCAATTTGACCATGGGTAAAAAGGCGGCAGTAAAAGGACAGCAAGCAATGAGGTTGCATGGCAATATGACCGTGGGTAAAAATACCGTGATAAAAAGACCCGTTGTGTGCAATACGGTCGCCTCAGCAAAACAACCGCATAGTGACTGTGATCCTACAACGTCATATACTTATAGTCTGTTTAATTGACAACAATTACAGTACATAAAAATGCATTAAATCGATTCAGACAACTGAAAATTCCCATATATAATTTAGACTACCTGCACCTTTGTTTATGCAATTTTTTAAGGTCACGGTCATTATACCATGGATCTCATTTTTGCGACCTTTTTGGGGGTCTTTTTACCCTCGATCATATTATCATGCGATATCATTTTTCGTGTCCTTTTTTTGGCAGTCTTTTTACCCTCAATCACATTACTGTGTGATCTAATTTTTTGTGGCATTTTCACCACGGTCTTTTTACCCACGTTCATATTGCCACGGCCTTTTCGCCTGTCACGGGCACGGTGCTGCCCACACGTATATCTTACTCCATTTCATTAGGGTTTTTTTTCAGTACAGTGGCCATGGGGATTTTCTCTTCTGTTTTGTTTTTCGTTTCGTTGGTTTTTAGAGCCTTTCAACTACAAAGGTGATTAGAGCCCCGTCCACTGTGTAGTTCTATTACAGAATCTGCAACAGACACTACGCTGCTATGATGATTTGGATATTAGCAGAACCCAGTGTTCCCAAGCGGTTACCCATACTAAACTAACTGGCGTTGCGTTGCTTAACTTCAGTGATCAGTGTATCCAATGCAATACAGCTGCTTCCGTCTCTTAAGATGGAACCTGGAGCCACACATGCAGTAGTCAAACACCGTCCTCTGAACCAACGAGATGGGTCTGTTATTTCAATAATAGCAAAAGTAGCCCCTAACACTTTTCCCACCTGTAGCAGTCGGGTAACCATCTTTGCCCCTCTGAATGGGGAAGCGACTTAATGCATTGGACACCTGTTCTCGTCTGATCACTGAGGTTAAGCAACGCAACTCCAGCTAGTACTGACATGGGTGGCCACTTGGGAAACCTGGGTACTGCTAATACCGAGAAAATCGTCACATTTGTGTAGTGTCTTTGACGCAGGCCTGGATTAGAATTATGCAGTGGCGGGGTTCTAATGACCTGGTAGTTCAAGGACCCTAAAACACCAATGAATCTAAACGAACCTCTGAAGGGGCAATCTGTTTGAAGGTATGCTGCAACCGCCATGTTTATTTATCGTCGACGTACTGTTGGTTGGGGCATCCACCGAGTTCTTACAATGCAAATGACACTTGTACCTGAGGCGCACTGAGGCCTTGCTCTCACCCAAAAAAAACCAGGATCGATCCTACAACCGTGAAATCACAAAGCCAAATACTCTAATCACTGACTTGCTAAGACATACTTTTAATTAGGCAACAAACTGCATAGACTCGAGTTCCTTCCGTCATTAATTAGGTAAGATTGTGATTTTAATTATGCGGAAAGCAAAGTAATCTAATTAAGGTCAGGTAATCTGGCGCCTCAGCGAACATCTCCAAAATGTAGCTTTATGCCGTTAACATTAATCTAGTGAAAAATTCACCTGAATTTCTCACCTCAAAATATATGACCAGGTGTCCATTTCAATTTGTAAGTGACCATTTCACTGTACTTTGCATCTACTATTTAGTTAGAATAAGTAACAATTCAGCCCTAACAAGGCATGGGGATTGTTCAATTGGCATGATGGAAGGAGGTCCCAATAAAGTTGAAAGGGAAGTTTTACAGGGAAGTGGTTATACAATGTTTGGCCAGTGAGGACCTTATCCCACCTGTGGCAGGGTCGCGTCTGCTGGTTCTAGCCCTCCACTCCCGTCTGTCTCACACCAGTTCCCCGTCCACCCCACACCCTGCCATGTCCTTATGGACAACCTGTTCCCACGTCTGCTTTGGTCTACCCCTACCCCGGGTGCTGCCGACCACCTCCATTCCCAGCAAGGACCTAACGAGCTCCTCTTCCATCTCCCTCATTTTTTTCTGCGATGTCCACCATACCCATTCTATCAGCTCTTGACACGCCACTCGTACCACAGCATTCACATCTCGGCCACTTGCATTCTATTGACGTGGCTCTTTCTTACTGCCCAACACTCTGATCCATTCAGCATAACTGGTCTAACCACTGCCCTGTAGAACTTCCCTTTCAGCTTGATTGGGACTCTTCTATCACACAGGACCTGCTTGCCTATCTCCACTTCAGCCACCACCCCCCCTTCATTCTACAGTTCACATCCAAGTCTATCTCCCCATTGTTGCGGAACCTTGATCCAAAGTACCTTACCTCTTGCACCTTATTCACCAGTTCGCCCCTCGAACCTCGAATATTTTCCTGTACTTCCCAATTGAAAGCTAAATACTCTGTCTTCATCATGCTCATCTTTAGCCCTCCTTTTTCTATCGCTCCTCTAATATCGCATTTACACATTCGTGAATAAGACGAGTCGAATGACGAGGCGAGACTTGTCAAAAATGTTCGCATTCATACTTTGGATGAAGAATGACTGTTCACACATTCGCCGAATGTCTCGTCAGATGGTCATTCTCCAATCACCTCGTCACTAGCGCCCTTTGACTTGTATTGTCTCGACAGCTAGTCATTCTCAAATCGCCTCGGGTCACTCGTGCCCTTTGACTTGTGTTGAAAAAACGGCTTTCAACACGAACACCACGAATGGCGAGGCAAACTATGAGGTGAATGACGAATGTAGTGTTCACACATTCGTCGAACATGCTCGCCTCGCCACTCGCCTCGTCGTATTCGTGAATTTGTAAATGCAGTATTAGAGCTTTGCAAATAGAATACAAGTAGCTGAGATGTGCCTGCTGCAGCAGGCCTACATGAGTGAGGTGTCAAGAGGTGATAGAATTAGGAATGAGTATTATTAGAGGTAGATTGGGGTTAGGGGCACAGCAGAACAAATGGAGAGTAGATTGAGGTGGTATGAGAGAAGAGAGGGAAGAAGGAACTCATTCGGTCAATTATGGGAATGCAGTTGGGTCCTTTAACTACAATGGCTATTAGAGCCCCGTCCACTGCATAGTTCTAATGCAGAGTATGATCAGTCACTATGATGTTACGATGATCAGCTTCTGAATGCATGCAATAGATTCGATTTTGCACCAACTACAACTATTAAAAATTAATGATTTAATGAAGAGGTGAGTAATTTTTTTGCCCAACATCAGCAGGGGGTAGTTGTTACTCTATTAGGGGTAAAATGTGACAAAACAAACATTTTTATTAATCACTCCTTTTAATAGACCCACCTCGGTGGCATAGTGGTTAGCACGCTCAGCAACTGTGTCAATAGTTCTATGTTTAATACTGGATCGAGGTGGGTTAGCTTATTTTGGGCGAGGGAGAGTGAGAGAGGCCACGAGTACGCCGTCTTTCGGATAAGAAGTACAACTGAGGTCCCGTTTTGGTGAATACCAGTGATTCTCAACCACTGTGCTGTGAGATTCATGAAATGTGCGGCCTCTCCGAATACCCATACATGAGTGACGTCAGACAAGTAGTTCACTCGGTTCTGCCTTCCTAGGAGTGACTGGCAGAACCAACTAACAGACTAACAAAGCAATGTAGCAGTTTAGTCTACTAGTCACCCGCTTGATGTGTGCATAGGGCTAAGTTACAAGCAACTTCTCACCCTTGCAAATCTAAAGCTTTTAACATACAGCTTCATCAGACATAATTTGATGTGAAGAGGGGGGAACTAAGCATTCACTTATAACATTCTGTTCTCCAAAATAATAATCATACTCTTATCACACCTGTGGTAGGGTCTGGTCTGCGGGTTCTAGCCCTCCACTCCTGGCTATCTCCGACTAGTTCTCCGTCCACCCCACACACTACCATATCCTTACAGACAACCTTCTCCCACGTCTGCTTTGGTCTCCCCCTACCCTGGGTGCTGCCGACCACCTGCATTCCTGGAATGCACCTAACAAGCTCCTCTGCCCCCTCTTCTAATGTCGTGTCCATACCATCTCAGCCTCTTCTCCCTCAACTTTTTGGCGATGTCCACCACCCCCAGACTACCTCTAATATACGCATTCCTAATTCTATCTGCTCTCGACATGCCACTCGTGTATCGCAGCATTCACATCTCGGCCATTTGCACTCGATTTACATGGCTTTTCTTCACTGCCCAGCACTCTGATCCATATAGCATAGCTGGCCTAACCAATTTTTGATATTTCTTCAAAAAAAATTTTTTTTCTTTATATATTTAAGCACTTTTCAAAATTTTTTTGCATATATTTATTTACTATGTTCCAACAAATAAAAGAAAATTTTAAAACAATAATTTACATTATGCAAATAATTTTTGGGGCTGGGGTGGTGTGAGCACCCCACATACCCACTTATGTCACTTTAATTCACCTACCTACTTAAGGGCTAAGTGAAAAACCCATGGTACACCATGCAGGACTGGGATTTTACTTCTCATCTGAAGGAAATCACACTCAAGTCTTCTCTCACGTGACAGAGGTGGGAGCGGCTTACTGCATAGAAATCATCACTTCTTGTCTGATCACTGAAGTTAAGCAACACAACCCCAGCTAGCCCTGCCATAGGTAGACGCTTGGGAAAACTGTGAACCGCTAATATCCAAAAATCGTCACATTAGGCCCACTGCAAAATTAGACTCAGTCTCCGCAAGTGAAGCAGGGTGACTCACTATAAATTTCTGTGGCTCACATGATATTATGTAGTTGTACATGTTAAGTCGCAGGGTGACGTGACTCAGTGCCTGCACCACGTGACCCTGCAGAGCACAGTGCCAATGCCACACTTTCCTGTGTGAAGCTGGTGTGACAATAACAAACAGCAGTGCAAAGCAGAGAAGTTCTCTTGTGTTTGATGCAAGTATGGTGAAAAACTGAGATTCAATATTCAGTGATTGCCTACTAACAGAATTTTGAAGGACTGTTACACCCTGCATCATCCTGCATCTCATTTTGTGCCTTGCCTTAGTGTAGTGTCGTGTCTGTGCAGTGTCTGCTTTAGAACTA
Source organism: Trigoniulus corallinus (assembly GCA_013389805.1). Classification (NCBI taxonomy): domain Eukaryota; kingdom Metazoa; phylum Arthropoda; class Diplopoda; order Spirobolida; family Trigoniulidae; genus Trigoniulus; species Trigoniulus corallinus. The sequence continues at coordinate 6,758,898 of JAAFCE010005724.1, forward strand.
GGCAGTGGACGCAGCTCTAATTACCTTGTAGTTGAAGGGCTCTAAAACACGAACGAACCAACCCAAAAGAGGCCAGCCCACCTCGATTCAGTATCACACCTAGAACCACTGGCACGGTAAAGCGAGCTTCATAACAGCAACGGGAACGGCAACGTAAAACGTATTTTGTGCAGAGGGGAGGGGCGACAGGTACGTCATGTGGTGGAGGTGCACTTCTATTGGTCAAACGGCTTACGTCCCAGCCGTTGCCATTCTCCTTCCCAATGTTATTAGGGAGTTTTGTGTTCCCGTTATGGGAATAGAAAATACGGTATTGAATACAGGAAAATTGCAATTCGGTAGAAAACCTAAAAGGAGTTGTAGTTTTGCGTTATGCACAGTGGGGCACGCACAGTGGCGGCACCTACTGGTGAAGGTCCCCAGATCTATCGCTGCCATTTTTTTATACAACAATGCGGCAGAGTGTGCACGAGAAATTCCCATATCTGGTTTGCATACAACGTGAACGAAGCCCTGTTCACGTAGCTCCGGGAAGAACAAAAACGCTTACTTTTTGCGACGCATGCACAGATGCATTTTCGTCTGCTAACATGCATTACTGTAAGCAGTTGACGGCAACACAAAACTCTCTATTGTGAAGGGAGCTTAACTCAAACACGTTGCCTATTGTGCCACCTAGGCGGGTCAACCCATGAAGGAAATAAAAACTACCTACTTCAAATGTTATTTCGCCATTTTGTCCTTGATCAAAACTGTTGAAAACATAATGTGCATAGCTACTGGCATCTGCAACAGAAAAAAGAAAACAATATTCACGTTTCAGCAATTCTTCAATGTACTAGCTCTACTGTCATCAACATTTTATTTCCTACATTTGTTTGCTTTTATTGTAGATTCACGCCAACTATAAATTACATCTGACGTGCCATCAAATATAAAGCATTTTGAGCCTAAGCTCATGTATCATTCATCCAAGAGCTATATTTGCTTTCCGTGGCAGGAAATTATATTAAAACGCTAAACACCGCCTCAACTAAAATTGTTGTCGAAAATATCAGTCAAAATGGAGGAAATACGAATTTGCCTTTCAAAGATCGTCAACGACCTACTAAAATCATTAAATTCTCGGTTATTGTACCAAAAGAGTGCAAGGCCTTTACAGTCACTTACAACAGCAATTTATCAAGGTATTAAATAGAGTTTACTGGAAACGTTATGCACATAATTTTCCTAGGTACAAAGATCATGTGTTCTGTGTAGGAATACATGCACTATAGTATTTACTTGTAGCGTCAACAGACGCATGCAACGACATGCACAGACGATGTGACCAATGGACTGTTTGTAAGGAAAAACCACTTTTCTTTTAACGTTCCTTGAAACTTAAAGGCATGCAGGAAACGATACAGGAGCGCCATCAATTGACTGTTGGTAGAAAGTTGGCATATAACACATGCAGAGACGACAAGGTATTTATGGCGCATTCTCACAAGGCAAGTTTTGTTGACCAATTTTAGTTGATCAACAAATGTTGAGCATTATGCTTGAACGATTTTTTGTTCAGACATTTCAATAGAAACTGATCAACAGTTTCATTTTACAAATGGGGTAAAAAGGAGTTGTGTGGATAACATTGTATTCTGGTTAACCCGCAGTTGGTCCACCCCTCTGATGGGTCCACTTTTGCATATCTCCAAGGGCCTTAAGCAAAAGGCCTATTGTTCACTTGTTTCAATAGATGTTTCAAATTGAAGGGTAATGGTGAATGACTCACGTAAAATGTTGTTTAACTTGATTGAAACAAAGGTTCCCACTACAGTCTTCATTCAACTTTTGTTGAACAACTAAAATTGGTCAACAAAACTTGACTAGTGAGAACACATGTGACATACATTGGCGATGCATGCATTGAAATGTAAAGGTGCATTCTCACTAGTCAGGTTTTGTTGACCAATTGCAGTTGTTCAACAAACTTAGAAACTGATCAACAGTTTCATTTTACAAATGGGGTCAAAAGGAGTTTGGTTAACCCCAATTGGTCCACCCCTCTGATGGGTCCACTTTTGTATATATACAAGGGCCTTAAACAAAAGCCCTATTGTTCACTTGAAGGGTAATGGTGAATGACTCACCACTTGTTCAAGAAAAGTTTGACTCGGTCAAACTTTTGTTGATCAACTCGATTGAAACAAAGGTCCCCACTACAGTACGTGCCTTATCACAACGTAACTGCACACAATGTTTGAACTTGTAAAGTTGAACTATCATCTGCTTAACATAGCATACATCAGCTAAAAACGCTATAAGAAAACTCCCTACTAACAGAGTTTGCTGGATGTGTAGATGGCTTTGTATGATGTTTATATGCTGCCACTTTGGTGCAAATCAAAGAAATTTCAATTCAACAATTGCTTCCATCATTTTCCCATTGCATGTAAACCCATATCCGTTTGCTTGAAGACACACACACACACATAGCATCCTGCAGTGGCTCCTCAGAATGGGACAAGTGATATGCAATTCAAACTTTTTCCCAATATGCTATGTTATACTAATAGGTTGGGGGAGTTAGCCAAAAAGCCATAACAGGCTCAACCCTTAGGAGGCTGCTCATGGGAGATGAGGAGGTAGGTGTAGAGCAGTGTTTTTCAAACGTTTTATTGGAATGGAACCCTTTGGAGCATTTAGACTTCTTGCAGAACCCTTTGGAACATTTAGACCTTTTGCAGAACCCCTTACAGTGACAGAAAAAAAAACATTAATTAATACAGGTGTGTGTGTTAACATTAGCAGTTGAATTTGTGGCCTAATGTTTGAGAGACACACCCGAAGTTCATCTTCGACAGACAAAAGTTGTTCACATTTCTTGTGTTTTCATTGCTATTTTTATAGTTTACCTTGCCATTGGCAGAATCCTTGGGAGGACCTCACAGAACCCTTATGTTCTGTGGAACCCTGGTATAAAAACACTGGGGTAGACACAATAGAAGAGGGGAAATTTGCAGCACCCAACGTTCTTTACCAACCACCCATGTTGGTACTAACCTGAGCTTGCACTGCTGAACTTCAGTGATCTCACTAGAACTGATGTGTCCAATGCAAGTTGGCTGCACTGTTATGTGCAAAGCACATTTCGATATCAAGCAAACTCTCTATTATTACTTTTATTGTAAAATGCCTCTTTGCTTTATGAGTAGATAAAGCAAAATCCCCAGGTGAAGGTCCCAATGAAGAAACTTCTACCCCCTTTCCCACCTATGGTGTGGTCTGGGAACCAATCTCGTCCTTCTGTGTGGACAGTGATTTTCTGCAGCCAGTGGCTGAATATGGCTGCAAGCCATATTGTTATTTATCAAAGGTCTACTGTACATTTGGGAGTTCTACCTGTAAATTTTGCCACATCTACCCACTGCATAGCAGAGAGGGTTCTTTTAGGTGCAAATGACATCATGCATCACATGGTACCTTCGGGTGTACTTCTCATCTGAAGGACGGCACACTTGGGGCACCCCCCGCACCCAAAGGAAGTCAACGCACCCCAATCTGATATCAACCTGACAACCACTGACGCAGTTACCAAGCATGCTACCCATGAGTCAATGAGCCTATGCAACGCATAGGTGAGGCAAACATCCATGTGTAGGTCCCTACTTTGTAACGGGTACATCAGGGTTTTTTTTGTTTTGGTGGTGTTTTTGGGTCTTTCAACTACACGGTCATTGCAATCCCATCCACTTCATAGTTCTAATGCAGCGACCACACAGACACTCTGCTAAAGTAGCGATTTTTGGGTATTAGTGGTACAGGTAAATGAAGCAAGTTATCCAGGTGTAGGAGCTTGCCCTTGGCGTCAGTGGTGGAAAAGTGCCCCTACAAATCAAACGAGGCCACCGGTGCCTAGGGGTTGCAGCTTTAGTTGACAGCTTGCTGCAGACAAATACCGTATAATATACCATGGTCCCAATATGCATATGGCCTGCCTCAGAGACGCAGGAGGTAGCGTGGCCGATTTCAACAGTGGTTCTAGGTTCGATACTGGACCGAGGTGGTCTGGCTTCTTTTGGGTGAGAGAGAAAGAGAGGCCCCGAGTGCACCTCTAGTCGAATGACTAGTAAAACCACCCTGGTGTCAATTGAAGTTAAACAACATAACCCCAGCTGGAATTATCACGGGTAGTTGCGTGGGTTGCCCTTCAACCACAAGGTCATTAGAGCCCCATTCACTGCATAGTTCTATTGCAGCAACTGCACAGACACCTCATTAAAGCGACAATTTTTGGGGATTAGCAGGACCCAGTTTTCCCAAGTGGTTACCCACAAAAGTACTAGCTGGGGTCGCGCTGCTTAACTTCAGTGATCTAACGAGAGCTGGTGTGTCCAACGCAATTCGCCGCTCCCACAGTTGCATGGGAAAACTGGGTACTTCTATTACCCAAAAGCGTCACATGAGTCTCTGCATTAGAACTACGCATTGGATGGGGTTCTAATGACCGTTTTAGTTGAAGGCAAACAAAAACCGACCCTGCCAAAGACGGGAAATGACATGAAATACAGTCATGAAAATGATTTACAACAATCACTAGGTTGCTGTTGATCGGGAATGGCTATGGTCGGTGCACTCAGAGATTGTATATCATCCGTAAGGAGAAACTACAGTAGAACTCCAATTTTCCAAACTCCGACTACAGTGGAACCCTGTTATGTCGATGGCATAGGGGTAACCATCGAGATAACCAAACACCAATATGGCAGCAATGGTGTGGGTAAATAAAGGAGAATGTGCAATGAACATGAGTTTATACATACAACACATCCTCAGTGAACTACTACGCCCCGTATTGTAGGCCATCATCATCACCATCATCTCACCCTTCTCCCGCCTGTGGCAGGGTCGGGTCTGTCGGTTCTAGTCCTCCACTCCCGCCTATCTCCCACCAAGTCCCCCTCCACCCTGCATGCCACCATGTCCCTTTCCACCACCTGCTCCCACGCACCCGCTATTGTAGGTGCAATGATGTTAATGGTTAACCTTCCGTCCACAAGGTGACGATTTCTGGCACACACTACAATGTGGCACACACATCAATCTGTGATGACCCCAAAAAGAATTTGATTTTCAAGGCGAAAATGTTCAGATTAAGGGCATTATTATGGATATTGAATTAAATACCATCCATATAAAGCTTTAGAAATGAAAATAATTTGGAAACATGCTGTAAAAATACTATATTACCCCAAGAAGACAAGACATCATCATCACCATACCCTTATCCCACCTATGACAGGGTCGGATCTGCAGAATCTAGTCCCTCTCCTCTTGCCTATCTCTCACCAGGTCCCCATCCACATCAGACACTACGATATCCTTATGGACATCCTGCTCCCATTTCTGCCTTAGTAACCAGTGTTTCTGACCAGCCAACCATGTTAGTACTATTTTGGGTTGCATTGCTTAACCAGAAATAAAATATGCTAATTACATAGGAGACCTGCCAACTTCTCTAGATAGGTAAAGAAAACACTGAGGAACAGGTACTCAAAGGTTGGTTAAGATTGGAGAAAGTGGTACCTGTGTAGACAACAACTTTGCAGGTCTGGGGTCTGCCGAGACCCCCACCTTGTGGACAGAAGGTTAATACTGTATTCAAAGGCCAGCAGTCAAAGGGATTCTGGGATCGACATAACCAAAGTTGAGTGGCAAATTTGACCCTTTTTTGTGCTCGAGATATTAGGGGTCATCGACATAAGCGACAAGAAACTAATAGGACAAAGGGGGAAACTATCCGAATCGCTTTCAGAATTTCAGAAAAATTATTAAGAGGGAATGTACTGAGATTTGCAAAATAATGCATGACTTGGCTGCCGGAAAACGGATACTAACAGTCAAACAGCTGACTTTGACTGAGATGTTCAGCAAGCAATGACTTTCATTTACAGTATGGCACACGTACATACACTACCCTGTCAAAAGCCATGGGACACCACCACTTTAATAGAAACACTCACAACTATACATATTTTAGTATCTTGTTAGTCCACCTTTTGCTGCTATCACAGCCTCTACTCTCTAGGGCCTACTGTTCACAAGGTTTTGATATGTTGCGACAGATAATTTATGCCATTCTGCCATAAGTGTCTTGGACAATTCAGTCACAGATGTCGGGCGTTCTGCACAAGTGTGCAACCAACGTTCCAACACGTCACATAGATGTTCAATGGGGTTGAGATAGGAACTTTGTGCAGGCCAGTCAAGCCATGTGCCCGCAGCCCATGCTTTATTGCAAGGTGTGTTATCATGCTGAAACAGAAAAGGGCCGTTGACAAAGTGCTGCCAGAGAGATGGGAGTGCTGCATCGTCTGGAATGTCCAGGTAATGCTCTGCGTTTAGATGTCCATCCACAGAGACAATTGCACCCAACCCATACCATGAGATGCACCCTCACACCATCACTGACCCTCCACCAAACTTCACCATGGGCACAACACAGCTTGGCAGGTAACGTTTGCCATACCCAAACCCATCCATCTGTTTGCCAGATGGTGTAGTGGGACTCATCACTCCATTCAACCATTTGCCATTGATCCAGACTCCAATGTCGTCGCTCTTTGCACCATTGCAATCTTTTTGCTGGATTGCTGGTGCGGATATGAGGCTGCCGTTCTGCCATAAAAACCCATCGCATCGCATGCAGTTCTCTTCAAACAGCCAGGGTGCTCACAGTTGTTCCCGTCAACTCTATGAATGATCTTGTCAGTTCATGAAGCGATGTATGACGGTTTGCAGTGACCATTTCATGAAGAGCTCTTTGTTCTCTAGCCAACGTGATCTTGGGTCTTCCAGTCCTTGGTGGAACACCTGTGGTGCCTTTCTCTTTCCAGGCCCAGATGACGTTGTGAACGGTCAATTTTGGGATGTTTAGGAGGGTTGACGTCTCCCTAACAGTTTTGCCTGTGAGATGGCACCCGACAATTGTAAGTATTTGGAAGTCTGAAAGCTCTTTTCTTTGAGACATTCTTTCAGCATTCACGGAATGCCACCTATGATAGTGGAAAGGAATGTCACATTTTCATGCAAATAAGGGTTGTCTTATGACTTTTGATAGGGTAGTGTACTGTACTAATGTACATACCTTTTAAGTATGCTTAATATGTAAAAGTGTTGTCTTTTCATTTAATTAATTAAAAGCTCTTTTTGTTTAAAAATAGTTTTTTCTCCCCTGTTCAACATACAAACAGTAATAAATTAAATTAGACCCTTCTTTTTGGAAAAATCCAATTATCCAAATTTTTGATTATTCGAATGGGGTATGGTCCCACTTGATTCGAATAATTGGAGTTCTACTGTACTCGTTGCGGTACTACTGTACTCGTTGCGGCTCTACTGTACTCGTTGCAGCTCTACTGGACCCGCCGCGGTGGCGTAGTGGTCAGCTCACTTGGCAACTACGCCAGTAGTTCTAGGTTCGATACTGGACCGTGGTGGGTCGGCTGCTTTTGGGGCGAGAGAGAAGCCGTGAGTGTGCCTTCTTTCAGATGAGAAGTAAAACCGAGGTCCCGTGTGGGTGTACGATGGCGCTTGCACGTAAAAGAACCCTCTCTACTATGCAACGGGTAGATGAGGCAAAATTTCCAGGTGTAGGAGCTCGCCCCCTGGCGTCGATAGCATTCCCCAACGAACACTAGACCGACGATAAATAAGCGTAGGGGTGCAGCTTTGGCCGGAAACTGGCTGCAGAAAAAACTATGTCCAATATATCACCCTGTGTCCATTCAGAGGGACCAATGGGTACCCGACCCTGCCATAGGCGGGAAAAGGGTTAGGAGTTGCTAGTTTTTGTACTCGTTGCGATCACAGAATGGAACTTGTAACCATGCACTCGCAAGTGAAGCACTCTACTTCTAAGCGACCAAGATGGGTCACGTACAGTCATAAAAATCTATATAATAAACTGAGAAACATATTGATGCAATTTCATATGCAGTTAATTCTAAATTCAACAGATAATAAATATGCGTAGGAGACACGGAAAAACAAGAATCTGTTTGGCTCAGATTTAGGTTATAAACATTTTATGAACGTTTCACGCCAAATAAACATAGTTTTTAAATACGAATGTTTGTCGACGGCCTACCATATCTTGAAACACAGAGACAATCAAAGGCCTTAACAAAAACGTCAGGATTTCGCAGTAGGCCCTACAATCGATAACTGTGAATTTCTCTTTCTAGATTTTGGGTTAAATGAACTACTACGCCCGCTCCAGTGGTTCAGGAGATACCGTGTTCGATTACTGCCTCAGTGGTTCTGGCTTCCATACTAGACCAAGGTGGGTTAGCTTATTTTTCGTTTCGTTGGTGTTTTAGGACACTTCAACTACAACGCCTACAGAGCCCCGTCCAAATCGTAGTTCTAATGCAGAGACTACACAGACACTACGCTGATGCGACGATTTTTGGGTATTAGCAGAGTACCCAGTTTTCCTAAGCGGCCACCCATGTTAGTACTGTACTAGCTGGGTTGTTATTGTTTGTTGGTGTTATAGGGCCCTTCAACTACAAACGTTATTAAAGCCCCGTCCACAGCATAGTTCTTATGCAGAGACTGCACTGACACTACACTAAATGCGACGACTTTTGGATACTAGCAGTACCCAGTTTGCCCAAGCGGCCACCCATGTCAGTACTAGCTGGGGTTGCGCTGCTTAACTTCAGTGATCAGACGAGAACAGGCGTGTCCAACGCAATACAGCGGCTCAGGTTGGCTTCTTTCGGACGAGAAAGAGGCCCCCGACTGCGCCTTCGATCGAATGAGAAGCAAAACCGCGGCCCCGTGTGTTGTCCGGTGTTATTTACACATTGAAAAACTGTCTCTACTATGCATAGGGCAGACGAGGCAAAATTCTTAGGTGTAGGAGCTCGGCGATGTGCATCAGCCAAAAGTTGCTCGATGATAAATAAGAATAAGGGTTGCAACTTTGGTCGGCAGCCGTACCCGACGTGAGTGAGTACCCGACCCTGCCATAGGCGGAAAAAGTTGGTTGTTGCTTTGCGTTGAATGCCCTACAACAAGAGACCTCCTGGGTAGCTCACTGATAACTTGCTTGACTCGTGTGTCCATAGTTGACTGTTGGAGTTTAGGTGGCTTCTTTCAGGTGAGAAAGAAGCCCCATGTGATGCGTTCAATATCGCCACTGCACTTGATTTTTGTTCGTTTCGTTGGTTTGTTTGTGTGTTAGTGTTTTAGGGCCATTCAACAGGCCCGTCCACAGCATAGTTCTTATGCAGACACTACACCAATGCGACGATTTTTGGGTATTAGCAGTACCCAGTTTTCCCAAGCAGCCACCCATGTCAGTACTAGCTGCGGTTGCGCTGCTTAACTTCAGTGATCAGACAAGAACTGGTGTGTCCAACGCAATTCGCCGCTCCCTTTTTTCGTTGGTGTTTTAGGCCCTTCAACTGCAACGGTCATTAGAGGCCCGTCCACTGTGTAGTTCTAGCGCAGAGTCTACACGGACACTACGCTGTTATGTTTGGTTATCAGCAGTACCCAGTTTTCCCAAGTGGGCACCCATGTCAGTACTAGCTGGGGTTGCGTTGCTTAACTTTAGTGATCAGAGGAGAACTGGTGTGGCCAACGCCATAAAACGCCCACCACTGCACTTAAATGGACGTTTCTTAAACGGAATGAAATATGTGAATAATTCTGTAACATTTCAAGGCGTGAAACCTGGTCCTCAGGGCCGGCCATCCGGGGGGTGCAGAGGGTGCATTGCACCCGGGCCCCACGATTGAGGGGGCCCCATCATCAGTACCCATGAGGGCCCAGATCGTTGCTAATATTAAAAGGTTAATACGTCATTGTAGGGGCAACGTCCCTCATTCGACCCTGCCAATGCAACATAACCTAAACGTAACCTGGTGTTGTGGGTCACTCGGCTGCTCCATGAACTGGTTGCCCGCCACAGGCTGTCAAAACCAAAACGGGTGAAGATAACGTTATGTGTGACATGGCAGGTAGGCTATAATTATAAATGTTGCACCATGGGTGACATTAAAGCCTCAATGGGCCACAGGCTGGGCAACCCAGAATTAGAGGTTAAGAGAAAATGCTATTATTTTGGGGTTGTTAAAACCAAAATACAGTACCTTTAATAATAAGAAATGTAATAAAAAAAAATATAAGGTCACAAGTCCAACTGGAAATGGTCCAAGGTGTGGACGTCCACATAAGCTTTCAGACCAACTCATAAATGCAATGGCGACATATTAGAACACATGACATCATCCAAAAATGTATTATCTTCCAAAATCAGGAAGGATCTCAGAATGGGATAGGAGGGCATCTAAGAGGAGTCCATTTACTCTGAATCCTTTTATTTTTACTTTTGGAAAAATATTTTCGGGCCCCAAAAGGATTTTTGCACCCGGGCCCCTTTTTAAAGAAGGCCGGCCCTGCTGGTCCCTTGGCTTTGGTAGAGAGACTGGCGTTAGATAAATAGGCAAATAAACAACAATTCCTGTCTGGCGTGGCGGCAGTTCCAACATTCCATTAAGGTCACTAAATTTTTATTACTAACTTTAGGCTTCCGTGCAGGAAAACAAAATTATTGGAAAGGCACACTGCAGTCCTAATGATAATTTAGTTACTCAAAATGTCATGAATGTACTGATGTCAGATATAATGGAAGTACTGGAAACTGTCTTTTGGCCCTAGGATGACAATATCTCAGACCGTTAAAGTTGAAACATTGGAGTATTTTAAGTTCAATTAGCGGGGTCGAAATTGAATTCACGTCCCTATGGAGTTGATGGTTTTAAGGAAAAGAGTCGCTAGATATGAGATTTGTCCAAAACATACTCGACCTTGTACCAGAAATGATTTTGAACGGGGTGGAGAGGAAGTTTTATACCTAATTCACTTTAAAGTATGCCCCTTGTGACACCACACACTTTACTCCCGGGTCTTTGCACTACTGGAAGGCTTCTTTTGTGATTACGCTCAGCCACTCAATCAAGATCTAAAAATACCTTTGTGGCCCTAAAACGGGATCCTCTGAGCAAAAGCAAAGCAACTCCTAACCCTTTTGCCGCGATGGCAGGGTCGGGTCCCCATCTTGTCCCTCTGAATGGACACAAGGGCGATATATTGGTCATAGTTTGTCAACAGCCAGTTGCCGGCCAAAGCTGCACCCCTACGCTTATTTATAATCGGTCTAGTGCTCGTTGGGGAATTCTACCGACGCCAGGGGGCGAGCTCCTACACCTGGAAATTTCCATGCTCCTACCCGCTGCATAGCAGAGATTTTTTTGACGTGCAGATGCCATCTTACACAACACCGGACCTCGGTTTCACTTCTCATTCTAAAGAAGGCGCACTCGGGGCCTCTCGGGAGCGGCGAGTTGCGTTGGACACACCAGTTCTCGTCTGATCACTGAAGTTAAGCAACGCAAGCCCAGTTAGTACTGACATGGGTGGTCGCTCGGGAAAGCTGGGTACTGCTAATACCCAATAATCGTCGCATTAGTGTAGTATCTGTGCAGTATATGCATTAGAACTATACAGTGGACGGGTCTCTAATGACCTCGTAGTTGACGGAACCTTAAACCCCAACAAACAACAAACAATCGGGGCCTCTCTCTCTCGCCCGAAAAAAGCCAACCCACCTCTGTCCAGCACGGAGAGTTTCTTGGTACGTTGCTGTCTTAGGGTCCTTCAACTACAAGGTCATTATAGCCTCGTGCAGAGACTGCAACGACACTACACTAATGCGACGATTTTTGGGTATTAGCAGAACCCAGTTTTCCCAAGCGGCCAGCCATGTAAGTACTAGCTGGGGTTGCGTTGCGTAACTTTAGAGATCGGGGCCGCTCTAAGTTACCGAGCGTGCTACCCAATGAGCCACCGAGGCGGGTGCCGTTTGTCGGTGTTTTAGGACCCTTCAACTGCAAGGTCATTAGAGCCCCGTCCACAGCATAGTTCTTTTGCAGAGACTGCACAGACATTACACTAATGCGACGATTTTTGGGTATTAGCAGTACCCAGTTTTCCCAAGCGGCCACCCATGTCGGTACAAGCTGGGGTTGCGCTGCTTCGCCGCTCCTCCCCCCTTTTGGTAATTTATCGTCAGCCTTATTTTAATTTGTTAGGGCACTTTCCCTCCGAGGAACTCCTGAAGCTGGGAATTTTACCAATCTACAAGTTGCATGTTTAAAGGGTTTCACGTGCAGTGGTGACCTCACACACCACGTTTCGCTGTGAAAACTCGAATTAGTGTTTGAAGAGTCCATCCACCACGCTGTGTGCCTCCGAGTAGGGCTTACGGATTACTTCTATAGTCTCCTTTTCAATGCAAAAAAAAAAAAAAAAAAAAACACGGAGGAACTAACGCAGTCGTTGAATAATCAATTTTCTTCTTGAAAAATTCGGCGAAATTTCCAGAGAGAAAACAGAGTGACTCAAAATTTGAAATTGAAATCGTTTAGTCAACGATTTCTTCGCAGAGTCGGAACGAATAAAACTTGCGCTGAATTTCAACAAAGGCTACATTCTGAAAATGAAACCATAGAATCAGTGGAGATGGTTGAAGTGGAGACAGGCAAGTGGAGTAGTGTGGTATAGGGAGGTCCCAATCAAGTGGAAAGGGAAGTTTTACCGGATTCTGGATTCATTTAATGCGTTGGGGAGCTAGGAGGCTGCTCGCAGGAGATGAGTAGGTAGGCGGTGGACATAGGAGAGAGGAAATTTGCAGCACCCAACGTTCTTTATCAACCACCCATGTTGGTACTAACGTGGGCTTGCGCTGCTTAACTTCAGTGATCTCACGACAACTGGTGTGCCCAACGCAACTTCGCTGTCCCAACACCAACAAACAAGAGATTATTTTTCTTGAAGGCTGGAAGCTGGAATGCACAACGCAACTTGGCTGCACGGGTAGTGGTTAGGCCCGCTATTCTATATGGATCAGAGTGTTGGGCAGTGAGGAAGAGCAGTACATGATCGGGGTGTCGAAAGCTGACTATTAGAGGTAGCCTGGGGGTGAGGGACATTATTATCATTTCCTTATCCCTCCTGGGGCAGGGTCGGGTCTGCTGGTCCACTGAACATGCTCTGACTGAGGTCATCCCAGCCAGGCGTCTGGAACCGGCAGGAATAATGCCAAAGTTGTCTGTGGGGGATGCCGGCCTACCTCACGAATTGATATCTCGGAATACATGAGGGAGAGTAGGTTGAGGTGGTATGGACACGTTATGAGAAGAGGTGCTCGTTGGGTCTATTTCAGGAATGCAGGTGGTTGGAAGCACCCGAGGCAGGGGAGACCGAGGCTTGGGGACGTGGAATGTTGAAGCCCTAACAGGACGTGGAAGCAGGTTGTTCATAAGGATATGGTGGTGTGTGGGGTGAGCGGAGACCTAGTGGGAGATAGGGGTGTAGGGCTACAGCCCGCAGACCCGATAGTATGATGATGATAATGATGCTAAATTTCAAAGGGTGAGCATTGGTCTAATGTAAACACCGCCCTGACGATTTGGCAACCTTTGGGGATTGAAAGCATCCATTGTTATAAGTTCTGCGACGCCACTAGGTCCTAATTTCAATAAAAAAGTAATTTTAACGCCTTTTACCTGCCTATGGCAGAGTCAGGTACCCATCTTGTTGCCTTTTCCGCAGCCGGCTGCCGACAAAAGGTGCAACATCATCATTATCATCCACTTATCACATCCGTGACAGGGTCGGGTCTGCGGATTCAAGCCCTCCACTGCCGCCTATTTCCTACTAGGTCCCTGTCCACCCCCACACTACCATATCCTTACGGACAACCTGCTCCCCCATTCCACGTCCCCAATCTGATGTTTGGAATGATGGGACTACTCTGGCTAGGGACACCACAGCCAGGCGTCTGGAACCTACAGTAACATTGGACGGATTGTCTGCGGAGGATGTCGGCCTGCAGACACATGATAACGACGCGGACACACGATTGCGGACACATGATAACGACGGCTCGGGGCCCGCTGGCTCACCCCTGACGGCCACCGGGACAGGAGTTTTGATCTCCTGCAGGGTATGTCGAGTATCCGCCCCTTAGAGTTTGGTCCGACGGCGCTATTTTATTTCTCTCCTCCTCTCCACCCAGGGAAGGGCTGGTCTCTTAGGCAGCCAGCCGCTTATGTGCAGTGCCGACTCCCTATCCGCCGCCTGGGGACGTGCCACGTAGCTCGTAGTCACGAAAGCTCGTTCACCCCACACACTACCATATCCTTCCGGACAACCTTTCCCAAGTCTGCTTTAGTCTCCCTCCTGCCCTGGGTACACCTAACGAGCTCCGCCTCCTCTCTCCTAACCTACTGTCCCTCATTTTTCCCTGACGATAAACTAGATATGACCACGCTCGGGCCACTTAAAATTGCTCGGTGGATCACAGGTTCGCCACCACTGGTGTAGTGTCTGTGCAGTCTCCTCATTAGAAATACGCAGTGGACGGAGCTCTAATGACCTTGCAATTGAGGGACCCTAAAACAAACAAACGACATCGGGGCCTCAACGCCCCAACGAAGTCAACCTACCACGATCCAGTAACGAGCCTGGAACCACCGGCGCAGTAAGCCGAGCACGCTACCTATTGCGCCATCTAGACAGGTCACAGGTCCGAATTTCAATATCTTACATTTTGAAAGATATTGAAGTGAGGTCATGAGGTCCCTACAAGGCTCTTTCATGACCTTAGGACACAACATCATTCTTGTGAAAAATTACTCCCGAATTTTGAGAATACGGTTTACTATCCGCTTCTTGAGAGTCATGCAATATTCATAGTGACTCTGTTTTTCATAAAACATGGGCGCAAAAATCTATATTGATGTCATTTGCTAGACAGAAAACAAATGACCTGAGTGCAGCGATGAATTTAATCTAAATTTGGAAGCAGGTCACATGGCACAGCAATAAATATAACTTCTTACCTCCATGTGGAAAGAATTTCGCATAAATGTCACGAAAATTCTCTTCAGTTACTACGCCTGATGGACACACTTGCTTGAATCCACGATACATCAACTGCAATTCCTGTCGATTAAATTTCGTAGAACGGCATAGGGCGTCTAGCCCTTTAGATTTATACCTATTCGTATCTAATTCATAATCCTCCAATTCAGTATCTGTAAAAAAAAATCCAAAATCAAATTCATCATCACAACCTTATCCTGCCGGTGGCAGGGTCAAGTCTGCGGGTTCTAGCCCTCCACTCCCGCGTGGGGAGCGGCGAATTGCGTTGGACACACCAGTTCTCGTCTGATCACTGAAGTTAAGCAGCGCAACCCCAACTAGTTCTGACACGGGTGGCCGCTTGGGAAAACTGGGTACTGCTAAGACCCACAAATCGTCGCATTAGTGTAGTGTCTGTGCAGTCTCTGCATAAGAACTATGCTGTGGACGGGGCTCTAATGACCTTGTAGTTGAAGGGCCCTAAAACACCAACAAACAATCCACTCCCGCCTATTCCCACCAGGTCCCCGTCCACCCAACACACTAAAATTGTCGTTTGTTTGTTGGTGTTTTATAGCTCTTCAACTGCATGATCATTAGAGCCCCGTCCACTGTGTAGTTCTGACGCAGAGTCTGCACAGACACTACACTAATGCGCCGATTTTTGGATACTAGCGGTACCCAGTTTTCCCAAGCAGCCACCCACGTCAGTACTAGCTGGGGTTGCGTTGCTTAACTTCAGTGATCAGACGAGAGCTGGTGTGTCCAACGCAATTTGCCGCTCCAACACACTACCATGTCCTTAGGAACAACCTGCTCCGTAGGTCTGCTTTGGTTTTCCCCTGCTCCGGGTGCTTCCAACCACCTGCATTCCAGTAATGAATCTAACGAGTTCCACCTCTCCTCTTCTCATTATATGTCCATACCACCTCATTCTACTCTCCCTCAGTTTCTCCACGATGCAGGGATCAAAACCCCAGCGCCGGCGGCCATCAGGCGTGAGCGAGCAGGCTACGGGCCGTCGTTATCATGCGTCCTCAGTATCACGTGGGGATGCAGACCTCGAATCCCATGGCAGGTAATGCATCGACTGTCCTCTGTGGAGTAAGCTGGCATCCCTCCACAGATAACCCGTTGAATATTCCTGCGGTTTCCAGATGCCTGGCTGGGATGCCCCCAGCCAGAGCAGTCCCAGTGAGAATAGGGGCTAATAGTGTGGGGTGGACGGGGACCTGGTGGGAGATAGAAGGGAGGGAAAGGTTACAAACCCGCAGACCTGAAGGGAGCGGCAAATTACGTTGGACACGCCTGTTTTCGTCTCATCACTACTGAAGTTAAGCAACGCAACCCCAGCTAGTACTAATATGGGTGGCCGTTTGGGCCGTGGGGTGGCTGTCTGCACTAGACCTATGCAGTGGACGAGACTCTAATGACCGTTTAGTTAACGGGCCATAAAAACACTAACAAACGTAACGAACGTAGACCCCACCCTGTCTCAGGTGGGATAAGGGAATGATAATTGACGTCCACCACCCCAAGGATTCCTAATTCTATCAGTTCTGACCTGCAGCGTTCGCATCTCACCTTCTTGCATTCTATTTACGTGGCTCTTCCTCACTGCCCAACACTTGGATCCATATAGCAAGGCGGGCCTAACCACCGCCCTGTTAAACTTCCCTTTCAACTTGATTGGGACCCTTAGATCGCAAAGGACTCCACCATCCCCACTTCAACAATCCCCATTGATTCTTATCCTGCCTGTGGCTGGGTCGGGTCGGCGGGTTCTAGCCCTGCACTCCTGTCTATCTCCCAACCCACATCCGCCCCAACCAATCCACAACCCGCCCCTGTCTGCCCCACACACTACCATATCCTTACGGACAACCTGCTCCCACGTCTACTTCGGTCTCCCCCTGCCCCGGGAGCTTCCAACCAAATTCATTCTTGAAATGAACCTAACGAGCTCCTCCTCTCCTCTTCTCATTACGTGTCCAAACCACCTCAACCTACTTTCTTTCATGTTTATCGCGATGTCCCCCACCCCCCACGTTGCCTCTATTATACTCATTCCTAATTCCATCATGAGCTCTGGAACTCCACTGATATACCACAGCATTCACATCTGGGCTACTTGCGTTCTCGGGAGCGGCAAACTGCGTTGGACACACCAGTTCTCGTCTGATCACTGAAGTTAAGCAGCGCAACCCCAGCCTACTGGCATGGGTGGCCGCTTGGGAAAACTGGGTACTGCTAATACCCAAAAATCGTCGCATTAGTGTAGTGCCTGTGCAGCCTCTGCATAAGAACTATGCAGTGGCAAAAGCAACTCCTAACCCTTTTCCCGCCTATGGCAGGGTCGGGTACCCATTTGTCCCTCTGAATGGACACAGGGTGATATATTGGTCATAGCTTTTTCTGCAGCCGGTTGCTGGCCAAAGCTGCACCCCTACGCTTATTTATCGTCGGTCTACCGACGCCAAGGGGCGAGCTCCTACACCTGGAAATTTTGCCTCATCTACCCGTTGCGTAGTAGAGAGGGTTCTTTTACGTGCAAGTGTCATCGTACACCCACACGGGACCTCGGTTTTACTTCTCCTCCGAAAGAAGGCACACTCGCGGCTTCTCTCTCGCCCGAAAGAAGCCGACCCACCACGGTCCAGTATCGAACCTAGAACTACTGGCGTAGTTGCCGAGCGTGCTAACCACTACGCCACCGCGGCGGGTTTTTACATAAGAACTATGCAGTGGACGAGGCTTTAATGACCTTTGTAGTTAAAGGGCCCTAAAACACCAACACACAACAACAACTGCATTCTTGATGACGTGATTCTTCCTCACTGCCCAACAGTCTGATACATATAGCATAGCTGGCCTAACCACTGCTGTGTCAAACTTCCCTTTCAACTTGAATGGGGCCCTCCTATCACACAGGACTCCACTTGCCTGTTTGCACCTCAACCATCCCCATTGATTCTGTGACACCCACAATCAAAATTGCAGGCAATATTTTTTCTTCTGCTCCTTTTCATATCCGAAATGTTCTTGCTCATCGTCTTATACACGAATCGAATTTCAATCCCTGCTACTTTGCATTTTGAAAAAAAAAACAGACTACTGTCACTGACCTAGTCAGCTTTTCAACGGATTTTAGCGATTCCACATGTTAGAGGAAGTACTAAATATAAGAGAGCGTGAAAGGTATAAATAAACAGTGAGGATGAGCAACAAAGTAGAAAATTCTATATAAGCCCAAAGAATGTAATAGAAGATAAGAAAAGCATTCGAAAAAGTCTAGCCTTGTCTTTACATTTTTACATCCTCATTTCTACCTGCGGCAGCACCTGATATCAGTATCGGATTTGCATACAGACAATGACGGACTTTGTCTAGGACTCCGAAGGGACCTCATGGTTTTACAATTTTTATTTTCGAGCATGAGTTTCCACATTCTTCAACATAATTGGACTTGCATTCATCTCACTGTCTCATGACCTTCCGCAGGGCCGGCCTTCTCTATAAAGGGGCCCAGGTGCAAAAATCCTTTTGGGGCCCCAAAATATTTATCAAAAAGTAAAAATAAAAGGATTCAGAGTAAATGGACTCCTCTTAGATGCCCTCCTATCCCATTCTGAGATCCTTCCTAATTTTGGAAGGTATTACATTTTTGGATGATGCCATGTGTAGTTCAATGGCAAGCTTGTTAGGTTACCTTTAGGTAATGTTCAGGGCCGGCCATCCGGGGGTGCAGAGGGTGCATTGCACCCGGGCCCCACGATTGAGGGGGCCCCAAGGGCCCAGATCATTGCTAATATTAAAAGTTTAATGCGTCATTGTAGGGGCAACGTCCCTCATTCGACCCTGCAACTGCAGCATAACCTAAACGTAACCAAACAACACTGCCATTAAACCTTTCTGGTGTTGTGGGTCACTCCGCTGCTCCATGAACTGATTGCCGGCCACAGGCTGTCAAAACCAAAACGGGTGAAGATAACGTTAGGTGTTACATAGCAGGTAGGCTATAATGCATAATTAGAAATGATGCACCATGGGTCACATTACAAGCCTCAATGGACCACAGGTTGGACAACCTAGAATTAGAGATTAGGAGTCAATAATTTAACAATGCTATTATTTTGGGGTTGTTAAAACCAAAGTGTAATAAAAAATATAATGACAAAGGTCCAACTGAAATTGTTCCAAGGTGTGGACGTCCACATAAGCTTTCAGACCAGCTCATAAATGCAATGGCGACATATTAGGACACATGGCATCATCCAAGAATGTAATACCTTCCTAAATTAGGAAGGATCTCATAATGAGCATCTTAGAGGAGTACATTTACTCTGAATCCTTTTATTTTTACTTTTGGAAAAATATTTTGGGGCCCCAAAAGGATTTTTGCACTCTGGCCCCTTTATAGAGAAGGCCGGCCCTGGTTATGTTGCACTGGTAGGGTCGAATGAGGGACGTTGCTCCTACAATGACGTATTAAACCTTTAATATCAGCAATGATCTGGGCCCTGATGGGTACTGATGATGGGGCCCCCTCAATCGTGGGGCCCGGGTGCAATGCACCCTCTGCACCCCCCGGATGACCAGCGCTGACCTTCTGCCATATACAGTAAAACACGTTTATAACGTTCATGGCTACAACGTTTTCACGGCTATAGTGTCTGTTTGGGCTGGTCCCGGCAGAGCCTATGGCTTTTTAATGGTAGAGGGTCACGGATATAGCGTTTGCTTTCACGGCTATAACGTTTGCAAGGCCCTGGTGGACAGCCACGTTTTTCATATCCTATCATGGATATGAAAAACTTGCAACCCGTATGTGCACCTGTCCTGATTAGGAATGTAGCATATGTGCAGAATGTACAACATAAGCTGTGCATTACATTCATTGTACATGAACAGACCACTCAATCTTGCTAATGTGTGGTTTTAGTAGTAATGACACAAGCGACCTAGAATTGAGGTGGTAAGACAATTTACAATGAACTTGTGTAGAGGTCAGCCAAGATACCAAGAGGATATGTGTGCCTCAACATCCAGAGATGGAGTGACAAATTGCATTGGACACACCAGTTTTCGTCTGATCACTGAAGTTAAGGAACGCAACCCCAGTTAGTACTGACATGGGTGGGCACTTGGGAAAACTGGGTACCGCTATTATCAAAAAATCGTTATCCAGGGCATCGAACCGGAACGAAACCTAAAACCGGTAAAACCGTTATTTTTGCTCGGAACGAAAACC
Organism: Trigoniulus corallinus; assembly: GCA_013389805.1. Lineage (NCBI taxonomy): Eukaryota > Metazoa > Arthropoda > Diplopoda > Spirobolida > Trigoniulidae > Trigoniulus > Trigoniulus corallinus. The sequence continues at coordinate 6,779,134 of JAAFCE010005724.1, forward strand.
GGAACCAAACCGAAAAAAAATATCGCTCTTATCGGATCGACACCTGTGGAACGAGAGGGAGGGAGGTGGGGCTTAAGGTGAATATCAAGAAGACTGAGTACCTAGCTTTGAATTTTAGTGCCCAGAGGCAAGGGGGATTGTGGAGTTGGGTGATACGAGTGGTGCAAGAGTTTCGGTATTTAGGATCCGTTTTCTGGAGAAATTGGGGATAGATTCTGATGTGACCCATAGTATTAATGCAGGACGGCTGAAATGGAGACAGGGTAGTGGGGTCCTGTGCGACATACGGGTGCAAATAAAGTTGAAGGGCAAAGTTCACAGAACTGTCGTTAGGCCCGCTATGCTTTATGGCTCAGAGTGTTGGGAAGCCAGGAAGAACCACGAAAGGCAGATGCAAGTGACTGAGATGCGTATGCTACGCTACATGAGAGGGGTGTCACGATCTGACCGAATCCGAAACTAGTAAGTTAGAGGTAGCTTAGGAGTGAGAGACATCACAGAAATGATGAGAGAATTGGTTGAGGTGGTATGGGCATGTGATAAGGAGGGGAGGAACTTATTAGGTCCATTACGGGACTGCGGGTGAAATGGGGGCACCAGGGGTAGAGGAAGACCAAAATGGCCGTTGGAGCAGGTGGTGCAAAGGGACATGAAGGCATGCGGGGTGGAGGGTTAGATTAGAACCCACAGACCCAACCCTGCCTCAGGCGGGATAAGGGTAATGATAAGGGTAATAATATTCGGAGTGAAACCGTAAACTGTAACACAACCGAAATATTAGAACGAAAACCGTAACACAACCGATATATTTATTTGATGTGAACCGTAACCAAAACCAGAACGAAAAAAAAATAACGGTTCGATGCCCTGGTAGTATCTGTGCAGTCTCTGCATAAGAACTACGCTATGGAAGGGGCTCTAATGACCTAGTAGTTGAAGGGCCCTAAAACACCAGCAAACAAACAACATCCAGAGGTGGAAGCAGCCATCCACCATGAAGCAATCATCAATTCTTGATTACTGTACACTTAGGGAAATCATTTACAGTATGTACCCCAACGTGACGTATGTACCACTACGCGGTATTATGGATGGAAAAGCACACAAAGGCATATCATGGCTATAGCGTTTTCACGGTTATAACGTTTGTTCCCTTTGGTACCAAACAACAATAACCGTATTTTACTGTATTTCGGATTTTAACCATTGGCATTACTTGTTTAGGGACCTACTGAATTATTCGCTCTCGGACCCCGTTGAATTAATTCAGCTTACTAACTATAGAAATAGCCTCTTCAACACTCAATGAGGACATCGTACACATTCCACACAGCACCAAGGTTTTACATTCCATCACATTTTAAACGCCTACCCTCCCCTCAGAAGAGAGCCACCAGTCTTATGTCACGTTTCCACTCCTTACGAAAGAATTCATTACGGATTCATTCTGCAATGAGGCATGTTCCTGACCTTTATAGTCACCTTCGAGACTGCAGCATTACCTTCACTCAAAGGCAGGAGCATGGAATTTCTTGTTATCCGAATAGCTGCAGAGACATACTGTATTTATCAACATAACGTTTTTTTCCAATCTGGACAAAGTAGGGTATGCGTATGCTTTAGGGCCCTTCAACTAGAAGGTCATTAGAGTCCTGCAGAGACTGCACAGACACTACACTAATGCAACGGATTTTGGGTATTAGCAGTACCCAGTTTTCCACAAGCGGCCACCCATGTCAGTACTAGCTGGCTTCTGCTGATCAGAGGAGAACTGGTGTGTCCAACGAAATTCGCCACTCCCTAGGGTATGCGAGTTTTGGCTCTACACGCCCTACAATCACCTACCAGACCCTACAGTGAACCGCCTCATATCCAGCCTCCATGTCTGTTTGGGTCTTCATCTACCCTAGCTACTTATATTATATTGCTTCCCCATGATGGACCTGACCAGGTGTCCTTCACTCTTAACCCACTTTTTCTTCAAAAAAACATAAATAACAGGGTGGTAGCAAAAAAATTTAACAAGTGATGTCACGTCTTCCATATTTCGTAAAAGAACTGGCGCCCTGGGCACATGCTTAGTCACCTCAATGCAACAGTGACAACAGTGTCTAACGCTATTACCATTGAATCAGACGACACAGCACAAAAAAAATGGTGACGTCACACTGCTACCTGCAGCGCCACAGAGCAGCCATGCGTGACGGTAGTTGAGTAGACAGATGGTCAACTCACATAGTGTCCCGCAAGTCATGCTGCGTTCTGATTGGCTGGTGGTTGAGCTGTCTGTTTAAAAAATGGCGGAGGATAAAATAAGACATGACGGCGGTGTGCCGTGACTCCAAATAAAGTGCTGCACTTAAGGAATTGCGCTGGCGCTCCGTCATAATGCACAAGCACAAAACGCCATCAAAATGTCATCAGTAGCGACGTGATTAGCGTTGAAGTGTGGTGATACGGAACTAAGCATAACAGCCAGTAAAAATTCTAAGAGCAGACGTTGCTAAAAATGTGATAGCCAATCAGCTCCACTTTTTGGTTGATTTCGCACTACCCTATCAAAAAAATAGAGCCCCTACAGGCTGGTTCAGTGGCAAGCGCTACCAGCGAAAAGAGCACGCGCACAACCAACAAAATAGTGACGTAGAGCCAGTAGCGGTTCTAGCATACGCGAGGCCCTGTGCAAACCTGTGTAAATTGAAAGTGCGAGGCCCCGTGCATTTGCACAGTCTGCACGTGCCTAAAACCGCCACTGCGTAGAGCACCATCACCAAGACGAACTGCGCGAGGACTCGTTCAGTGGTAAGCATCAGATAGGACGCGCGCCGGTTGATTTTGACAATGTCCGCTAGGCGGCATAATGAGCGAACAATGGTGTCATGGCATAATGAACGTCGTCTACAGTACAACCAACCAATCATAAGCGCGCGGGAGCGCTGCGCTCTGAAAGCAGTTGACTACTAGTCAACTGCACTTTTCCTCCCATTCCTCAAGTCCCTCCCTACATAATTACGCGCTGACGTCATCCGTTTCTGTGTTGCTTCGTCTGCTCACGGGGTATCTGCCTCTCTTGCGCGTGCCACTGCACCAGGCTTACCTCACCAATTTATGTGGCATTTCGTCTGCTCACGTGCAATTCTTGTCAGAAACGCGTGACACAGAACCAGGCTTTAGAGGAAGCTATGGTCAATAGCAAAATGTATGAAACTTTCTGTACATGCTGGTATCTACCAAATGGGAGAGGAGGGTAAACAGGATGTTGAAGAAGATAGACATAACACTGCAACCTAGGGAGAGCAAGGAGGGGGCAACAACACTGCAAAGATTAGTAAAGAGGCGACAGAGTATGGAGGGAAGGACGGGAAAGAAAACGCTGAGGGTGTATGGGGACAAGCTTAACATACAGAGGGAAGTAATCTATGACAATACGTGGGGGACATCACTTCTGTTTCGGGCAAGAGCTGGGTCACAGGAGACGAAACAGAGGATGGCAAAGGTCACAGGTGGAGAGGAGGGCTGTGGAATATGTGGGGATCAAGTGGAGGATGTCAGGCATGTCACCCTGGCCTGTTCAGCGCTGGATCACTGCAGGAGGGGTTGGGAACCCCAAATTGGAAGAGGTGCTGGGGGTGATGGGTTGTTTGTCGCTTGTTGGTGTTTTAGGGCCCTACAACTACAAGGTCATTAAAGCCCCGTCCACTGTTGTTCTGTTGCAGAGACTGCACAGACACTACACTAATGCGATGATTTTTGGATACTAGCGGTACCCAGTTTTCCCAAGCGGCCACCCACGTTAGTACTAACTAGGGTTGCGTTGCTTAACTACAGTGATCAGACGAGAACTGGTGTGTCCAACGCAATTTACCGCTTCCCTGGGGGTGATGGGTTCTGGGATGGAGCGGCTGGAATGGGTGCAAGGTATCCGTCACAAAGGATTACATATTCATATTTGATGATGTCCCCTTACTCATACAACTCTAACCAAAGGTAGTTGCTCAGGTTTCCTTTGCTACCTTGTGTTTTTGCATCATGCTTTTCTAAAATGGCATTTGCATCGTTGACCCATTTACAGAAATTGGTTTTAGTAGTACCAGTGTCCTTTATTTCCTTCCAAAAAGTCGTATCGATTTTCAGCGAGGAAATTTCCCCCCTCCCTCAAATATTCATTATCACGAACACAACACAAACAGAAATGGTGCAGCCACAATATGTGCTCTTTCAAAAGACAATTCTTCAGACCATTATGAACCTAAATGGACACATTTTATTTAATTGATTCTAACAGTACAGGGCCAATTTATAAACAACCTAGAACAATGGGCCTGTTGTTTTCCCAAACATTCACTCTCTCTTTTTTTAAATATTTGATGAAAGAAACTAATTTCACCTTAGTTCAGGGTAGCACTTTAAATGAACATTTCGACAGTCACTCATGCGTGGTTCAAACTTCCGAATTTCCTTTTCCGCCCTTTTCTTGCCTCTTAATGCATTCAAAAAATTTCTAAGGACCTTTTATCATAATGTAATGGCATATGAAAAAAAACATCATCTACATAAAATGTCAGTAAATTCAATCAAATCTTAACAATATACAGTAGTGAATAATATAAATATCCGGCAGCCCAACGTCTCCTACCCAAAAATTTCTTTTGATAGGATTTTTTAAATTATATTAAGAGGTTAAAATGGCACTTCTTTCTAGTAAACAGCTCCTTTGAAGTGACTCAAAAGTTATTTAGCTCGAAATTGTCTACTAAAGTTCCGCCAACTGTGTCACGCTACAGGCTATTTGTAACCAACTTCCCCTAGTGGCCCCTGGAGTATCAGCGAGATGCAAACTAAATGAGCCCATTCATTACATATCTATCCACGTGACCTTTTTCCTCTCAGTCAAATGCTTTTAAAAGCACGTCGCCAAAACGGCTGACAGCTGGAAGTCAACCTCAGGGCCTGAAATAGGCAGGAAGTCATTCTACATTACAATTAACCAACCACCATGCCATTAAAGGCACGATATTTAAGGACTTCCTATAGAAAAGGCATAGCAGAGTCTCCTTTGTCAGTTGTCTGCGTTTCCTTATCTTAGACAGACTGATAAATCAATACATGTCAATGGAGCTATCTTCAGGTTGGGGCGTCATATGTGATGTTATGCAACTCCCATTTTTGGTTTCGTTGGTGTTTTAGGGCCCTTCAACTACTCAACGGTCATAAAGTCCCGTTCACTCCGTAGTTCTAATGCAGAGCCTGCACAGACACTACGCTGTTACAACGATCTTGGGTATTAGCCGTACCCAGTGTTCCCAAGAGCTCACCCATGCAAGTAGTCAGTGCCTTCTCGTCTGATCACTGAAGTTAAGCAACGCAAGCCCAGTTAGTACTGACATGGGTGGTCGCTTGGGAAAGCTGGTACTGCTAATACCCAATAATCGTCGCATTAGTGTAGTGTCTGTGCAGTCTATGCATTAGAACTATGCAGTGGACGGGTCTCTAATGACCTTGTAGTTGACGGGACCTTAAACATCAACAAACAAACAAGTAGTCAGTGCCGCCTTAACGCATGGCACTTGCCCGGGGGTCTCATGTTAATCTGTATATATTTTTCAATTGTTTCGCTGGTGTTTTAGGGTTCCTCAACTACAAGGTCATTACAGCCCCGTCCACCGCAGCCAAGTTGCGTTGGACACACCAGTTCCCGTGAGATCACTGAAGTTAAGCAGCACAAGCCCACGTTAGTACCAACTTGAGTGGTTGGTAGAGAACGTTGGGTGCTGCAAATTTCCCCTTTCCTTCTTCCGCTCACCTTCCTCCTCATCTCCTGCGAGCAGCCTCTTAAGGGTTCATCCTGTTATGGCTGCTTGGCTTAATCCGAAACCCATGAAATCAATCCAGCATAGTTCTAATGCTGAGACTGCACAGACACTACACTAATGCCACGATTTTTGGGTATTAGCGGTACTCGGTGTTCCCAAGCGGCCACCCATGTTAGCACTAGCTGGGGTTGCGTTGCTTAACATCAGTATTCAGACGAGAACTTGTATGTCCAACGCAATACAGCCGATCCCCTAATCTGTGCATGTCAAGTGACCATTTCCACATTATTCCTGTAAGCGGTTGTCGTTAGGGCCCCAGCACACTGCTTCGCCCAGGGGCCACATGCAAACCTGTATATGACAAGTTCCTTGAGTGGTTGTCGTAGGGGCCCAACACAATGCTTTGCCCAGGGGCCGATAACGCTGTTAAGACGGCACTGCTAGTACTAGCTGGGGTGGCGTTGCTTAACTTCAGTGATCAGACGAGAACTGGTGTGTTCAACGCAATTTGCCGCTTCCCACAGGACGGCGGAAGCGAGCCTGCACTGCATACTGGCGCCATTTCGATGTTTCAACAATTGCAAGTGTATTCAACATTATTTAAAATAACGGGATGGGGCGTTTATTTGAGATTTGCAGGCGGACGCTGCAGACCCTAGCAACAAACAGTCTTGCATCTGCACACCAACAATGGGTTTCAGCTTGTCTGGCAGACTGTTCTCAAACATTTTCTTAGTTAGGGAAATAGGTTGTCATGGTGGCCTCCTGGCTCTATGACTATTCGCCGCCTGGCGTTGGTGTGGCAGGGAAAGGGTTGGGTTACGCCAAAGGTTGGGGAGTGGTCAAGCAGCCAAAACGGGAGTAGGAGTACGGAGGCGGTGGACAATTTTAGGCGTATGCGTCAGGAGTCCGGGGTCGCGAATTCGGCGTCGCGAACACGGATTCACGAAGAATGAGTAAACTAATCCACAGAGACATCCTTCTGAGCTGCCTTGTTAAAGCTTGATTAATGATGTAGCATGTCAAGGGGTTAAAGTTCATCAGATTAATTAAGAAATATATGGTATTAGCGGTACCCAGTTTTCCCAGTGTCGCAGTAGTCGAGCACACTACCTTCTGCGCCACCGACGCTGGTTCTACGGAACTATGTGGGTTTCTTTCATTGGTGTTTAAGGGCCCTTCAACTACAAGGTCATTAAAACCCGGGCACTGCGTGGTTCTAATGCAGAGACTGACCCGACACTACACTAATGTGACGAATTCTGGGTATTAGCGGTACCCAGTTTTTCCAAGCGGCCACCGATGTCGGTACTCGCTCCCAAGCATTGCATCCACATGTTTCCTGCTTTCAGGATTACCGGCTTGATCACATGATCTTGCTCCTCCACTTTAATGTAGAGGGGAAAGTGTTTTCCCACTCCCAATCTGAGGCACGGAGGACTTTAAATTACCGTAAGGCAGATCCCTGTCTTTTGAATTTGGGCCTTGGTTCCTTAAATACTCCTGAATTTTGGGATAACTTGGATCCTTGTTATCTAACTTCTATGTTTGTTGTTAAATGTCAATCTGTGTTGTCACTCATTTGTCCTCCTCTCCCATGTTCTCGTATCCCGAGTGCAAAGAGATGGTGGACACCTTTTCTTTCCTTGCTTCGAAGGAGGTGCAGCAGCATTCATTGGAAGTGGAAAACTTGCGGGGATCCTCTTTCACGCACACTCTTTGTTAACCATCGGCGGGTTTTTAAGCGGGCTATTAGGGCCGCTAGGGGCGTTTCCCTTTCTACTAACTTTTCTGTTAGGTCTCTCTGGGCTTTAGTTCGTAATGTTTCTATGCCTGCTGTTCAGGTTCCTCTTGATGTCTCTGTTGGTGTTATTGATCTCATGGTTAATCCTTTGGGTCTCCCTTCTCCAGACACTGCCTGTTATTCTCTTATTTCCCTTCACGGAAGTTCCCCTCCCATCCTATTATTATCCTCTTTAGTAGTGTATATTTCTAAGCTAAAACTCCGCTCTTCATTGGTCCCTGATGGCATTCCTTCTGTTATTGTCAAAGCCTTTGACACCCATAGCCTTACTTTCCTTCTTCACATCTTTAATTCTTGTATGCTCCATGGTATTTTCCCTCCTATTTGGCGTGAAGCTTTCATTGTCCCAATTCACAAAAAGGGGTCCTTGTCCGACCCAAAAAACTATCGCCCAATAGCCATACTCTCGCCTTTGGCCCAGGTCTTAGAGAGGTGGCTGTACGATTTGGTTCGCGATGAGGTACTTGCGGCTATTCCACGTACTCAGTTCAGCTCGAGGCCAAACTGTTCTGTCTCTTCTGTTTTATTCATTATTTTGTCCAAGGTAAGTACTGCACTTTCTGCGGGCAACTGCTATCTCCTTTTGCAGACTGATGTGTCCAGGGCTTTTGACACTGTTAACCACACCTCTCTTCTCGAGATCCTTCATAGGGTAATTTCTAATCCCTATATTCTCAACCTCTTGAAATCCTATCTGTTTAATAGACGTGTAAGCACTAAGTCCTCTGTTTATTCCAGGCAGCTGGAGAGGGGGGTTCCTCAGGGTTCTGTTCTTGGGCCCATTTTATTTAATCTTGTTACCTCTACTCTACCATCGCTCTGCCCTGGTTGGGATCTTCTGTCGTTTGCCGACGATAATTATTATGGTTTAGAGCTCATTTTCCCCTTCCTTCTGGAATTGCAACAAAAAATTGATCTCCTCTTGTCTTCCCTTTCGAGGTGGTATAGCTCTCTTTCCATGCATCTAAATACAGAAAAGACTAACATAATTCTCTTTTCACTCAAGCATCCACTTTCTCTTCCTTCAAATTTTTCTAAGTCTCTCCGACTTCTGGGAGTCATTTTTGATTCTTGTCTAACCTTTCTTCAGTATAGAGACTACTTAAAAACCCGACTCAACTCTTATCTTTATTTATTTAAACGCTTGAAGCCTGTTGTTGGAACTCAGAACTTAGTATTACTTTTTAAGGTCAAGGTTGCTGCCCTTCTTCGTTTTGCTGCTCCGTTCTTGGCTGGTCTCACCAAGGCTCATCTTAAACCTCTTCATCTCTTGTACAACCGAATTTTGAGAACTATCTTCACTCTTCCTCCCTGGGTGAGTGTTCGCCTTCGGGGGAAAAAATATGGGATTTTTCCCTTGTCCCTTTTCTTGTTGTATTGTCAGCTCATCGAGGTCTCTCGTGCCTTAAAAAACGTGAATCACCCCTTTCACTCAATTTCTGTTTATTTTGCCTCTGATGTGTCAACTCGCCGAGTTCGTAGGTTTCTGTTTGCTCCTTCCTCTCCGTTCTCAGACATAAGGGGTAGGCTTTTTCCCTACGCGGTTTTCAAAATGTGGAACGACTTACCATATGATATTCGATCTAGTGTATTTCATTGTTCCTCTCTGTCATGTATATATAATTGTAGGCATTTCAATTTCAAGTTACATAAATTCTTTTTATCTCGTGATTGAACTCGCCATGATTTTTGTACAGGTTTTGTATGTTGAATAAAATAATAATAATAATAATAATAATAATACTAGCTGGGGTTGCGCTGCTTAACTTCAGTGATCAGACGAGAACTGGTGTGTCCAACGCAATTCGCCGTTGGAAATAGATGGGAGTGGAGGACCAGAACCCGCAGACCCGACCCAGTCACAGACGGGAAAAGGGGATGATGATGATTTGAGGTTTTAAATTAAGGTTCACGATAATTAGTTGCTTTACCCTAGGTATCTTCAAGGGTTAAAGATGAGCTGCTCATTAGTTTGCAGCAGCGTCACGTGACAACCTCGCCTCGTCTCAACCAATCCATTAGCGAAAACCCATTTTCAATCAATAAAACGATCAACAAGAGCTGAAGCAATTCGGATAATCATTTGGAGAGTTAAAAATCTTAAAGATGTCCCATTTGACCATGAAACATCATTTTCTGGCGTTTAATGCGTGCCTCAGGACATTGTTCGTTTTATTAATTTTGGAATGGTACCGATAAAAGTTAATAAACTAGGCCATTACGAGTATATTTGATGATCATAAAGAGAGGTCAAAGGTCCCGTAACGCAGAAAGAACATTACGTCCTCCCGTTCTGCGCTTCTGCTCATCTACAGAATATGATACTCTGCAGATGCAGCAGAAAACACTTCCATAGCTCAATTAGCATGTGCAACTTTGAAGCAACTTAATTTTTACTACAAATACATGTATCCATACATGTTTACCTCTCGTCGGTTTACAGTTTCAGAATATGGTTGTTCTTGCATGAAAGCCCACTACGACGCTAATTTAATTTATAGGTCGCGTGTGTGTTTAGGGTGTGAAGCGGTAATAACTTCACAATGTATTTGAACCGGAAGTTCTCAAAGGTATCACTTTGACAGCGTACAACATTCAATGACTGAACAAGTTGCATGCAAACGCTTTTGAAAAATAGAGGAAAGAGAGAGAAGCAGAAGAAGAGAGCATAAAGAAGGATGGACAGAACAGAGAAGAGCGGGACAGGAGAGGGAGGGTGCAGAGACAGGGAGGAGAGGAGAGGATGTGAGAGGGTAAAACATCGTGCGAGAAGGACAGGGTATAGCAATGAGAGTTAGTCTCTCCACTGCCAAATTGTCTAAAGAAGGCTGCTGGCAGTGTAGTGAATTAAAATTAGAGAGGCGAGGAAGAGATAGGGTGGGGAGCAGGAGAGACAGGGTGGAGAGGAAAAGAAGACACAGGGTGGAGAGGAGAAGAAGACACAGGGTGGAGAAAAGGAGAGACAGGGTGGAGAGGAGAAGGAGAGACAGGGTGGAGAGGAGAA
>JAAFCE010005724.1:6796352-6828086 GCA_013389805.1 Trigoniulus corallinus
AGAGAAGGGGGCAGAGGAATGGGGCAGAGAGAGGGGGTAACAGAGAGGGGGCAGAGAGAAGGGGGCAGAGAGAATGGGGCAGAGAGAGGGGGTAACAGAGAGGGGGCAGAGAGAATGGGGCAGAGAGAGAGGGGGTAACAGAGAGGGGGCAGAGAGAGAGAGAGAGGGTTATAGAAAGAGACACACAGAGGGAGAGAGATGGAGCGAGAGGCACACACACACATACACCCGAGTGGGCCTTCCGTCGGATGGGATATTAAGCCAGTGCTCTGAACCTGTGCTACGGGTGAGAGGGGAGCCAGATGTGTGCATAGGAAAGACCCGACCCCGTGTGGCGTTTACAACGTCATCACAGCACGGAAAACAATCCTGCCTACATGGAGTGAAGCATTTTAACAACTTTGCCCCTATGAATGGACACATAGGCGATCTGTTAGACTGTTGGGTAGTTTGTTGGAAACATTGGGTACTGCTAATTTCCCCTCCCCTACAGCCCCAATCCTATCTCACCCTCACCTGTGAGCAGACTCCACAGGTTCCGGCCCGTTATGGCTGCTTGGCCGACTCCCTTATCAACCACATTTCCAACTTGTGTTTCTGAAGTTTGAAAGCCAGGTATGTCAAACTGGGAGTACCCCAAGGGCCTCGGTGGTAACATATGCAGTGTCATAAGGGTCATGCGGTGCTTATTTTTTTAGTAATTTGTTTTTAAAAGTACTAAGATCCCGCATGCATCAGTGGTGCAGTGGTTAACCTGCTCCGTAACTGCGGCAATTTTTTCAGGTTCGATACTGAACTTTTCTGGCTTTCTTTCAGGGGTGACAGCTGTCCCGAGTGCGCCTTCCTTTAGACGAGAAGCAAAACCGAGGACCCGTGTGGTGTACAACACCTTTGTAAAAATAACCTTCTCTACTATGCGACGGGTAGATGAGGCAAAAATTTCCAGATGTAGGAACTTGCCCCATGGCGTCGGTGGAATTCCCCAACGAACAGTAGACCGACGATAAATAAGCAACCAGCTGGGGAAAAACATTATCCAATAAAATCACCCTTGAGTGCAGTCAGAGGAACAAGTTAGGTACCCGAACCAGTCATAGGCGAGAAAAGGGTTAGGAGTTGCTTTGTTTCGAAAAGTTCCAAGAGGCACGGCTCAACGGTGTCGAGTTTATTTGACATGACAATTGCCGAAATGGTATTTAATAACAGTTTAAATTAAAATATGGCACATGACGCTCCCTTCCAACTGCAACCGCAGGCAACTGTCCCCTTTTCCAAGTAGCAGACCACATATGTAGTGGAGCGGCCACACCAGTTCTCGTCTGATCACTGAGGTTAAGCAGCGCAACCCCAGCTAGTACTGACATGGGTGGCCGCTTGGGAAAACACCGACAAACACCGAACAAACACCGACAAACACCCAAAACACCGACAAACAACAATACACTGAAGGCCAGGCCTGAGCTTCAAGATGACCCATCACTAAGGGGGTGTTTCAGCGACTATGCACTTCTGGCAGCAGTTATAGAACGCAGTGAAATAAATCAAGCATTCTATTGTACAGAAAGAAATTTGGGACTGTCAACACACGGAGTCATGTTCATCTCATAAATGTCAACAGTGGAGATGATAATAAATTCTAGTATGAAAATTTAGGCGCTCCAAAACCTAGGGAGTTTACGAAAATGACATGTTTAATAACTCATATTTAAATATTCATAGGTCAGTCAAAAAGTAGGTCGTGTCGGTTGTATTAAACAAGTCATCCATTTATGATGTTTTCACGTTAATCATCGCTCGAGTATCGACCTCCCCCTCATGTTCATTTAATATTCTCCCACATAGTTTTGGGAGAGGCGTATTGCGTTGGACACACCAGTTCTCGTCTGATCACTGAAGTTAAGCAGTGCAACCCCAGCTAGTACAATATTGAATGGCCACTTGGCAAAACTGAGTACCTCTCATCATCATCATCCTCATCATACCCTTATCCCGCCTGAGGCGGGGTTAGCCCTCCACTCCCGTCTGTTACCCACCAGGTCCCTGTCCACCCCGCACACTGCCATGTCTCTCCGGACAACTTGATCCCATGTCTGCTTTGGTCTCCCCCTACCCCGAATGCTGCCTACCACCTGCAGTCCTGAAATGCACCTAACGAGCTCCTCCTCCCCTCGTCTCATGACGTGTCCATACCACCTCAGCCTCTTCTCCCTCATTTTTTCGGCAATGTCCACCACCCCCAGGCTACCTCTAACATGCTCATTCCTAATTCTATCTGCTCTCGACACGCCACTCGTGTACCACAGCATTCGCATCTCGGCCACTTGCACGCGATTTACATGGCTTTTCTTCACTGCCCAGCACTCTGACGCATATAGCATAGCTGGTCTAACCACAGTCCTATAAAACTTCCCTTTCCGCTTGATTAGGACACTCCTATCGCACAGGACGCCACTTGCCTGTTTCCATTTCAACCACCCCCCGTTGATTCTACGAGTCATATCCAGGTCTATCTCCCCATTGCTTTGAAATGTCGATCCTAAGTATTTTACCTCCTTCACCTCTTTCACTAGTTCGCCCCTCGAGTGTATGTCCCCATTGTTTTCCTGACCACCCCAGGTGAAAGCTAAATACTCTGTCTTCTTCATTTTAATCTTTAGCCCTCCCTTTTCCGTTACTCCAAAACTGAGTACCTCTAATACCCAAAAATCGTCACATTAGTGTAGTGTCGGTGCAGTCTCTGCATTAGAACCACGCAGTGCCCGGGCTTTAATGACCTTTTAGTTGAAGAGCCCTTAAACACCAACGAAAGAGACCTACATAGTTCGGTAGAACCAGCGTCGGTGGCGCAGAAGGCAGTGTGCTCGATTACTGCGACACTGGATAGAGTTGCATGGGCTTCTTTTGGACGAGGGAGAGTTCCCGAGTGCGCCTTCTGGCAGATGGGAAGTAAAGTAGTGCCCCCGTATGATGTTACTATGTTACGTTAACGGGTTGCTGAGTAAGCCAAGCAGCCATTACACGCCGAGCCCTTAGGAGGCTGCTCGCGGGTGAGGAGGTGGTAGGTGTAGAGGCTGTAGGAGAGGGGAAATTTGCACACCCAACGTTCACTACCAACCACCCGTGTTGGTACTAACGTGGGTTTGCATTGCTTAACTTCAGTGATCTCACGAGAACTGGTGTGTCCAACGCAATTTAGCTGCACTTCATTCGTAAGTAAAAAAAAAAAAAAAACCAAACACCCCCCCTCTCTGCTATTTAACGAGTAGATAAGGCAAAATTCCCAGGTGTAGGAGCTTGGTGGAATACCTCAACGATTGATGCATCTGGGGTGCAGCTTTTGTCGGCAGCCGGCTGTGTAAATTTACCACCCAATCGATCGTTGCTGTGTCCATTCAGAGGGACAATATCGGGTGCCAGACACTACTATAGGTAGAAAGTCGTTTAGGAGGTGCTTTTTCTTACCACATAGCTTAGTAGAAACGTGTTTGACAGAGCTTCTGGATAGAGGTTCGATTCTGGCCTGGCACAGACAGCTGGCTTTCTAAAAGGGAGAAAGGAAACCCCAAGCGCTCCTTCTCTCCTTTACTCCGAGTCACTCTCTCTTTCTCTTCTTCATTCGGGTTACTCTCCTGGTTTCTCTCTTTCACTCCGAATAACCCTTCCTCTTAATCTCTCCCTCACTCTGGATCACTCGCGGAGTCTCTCCTTCACGCCGTCACTCTCTCCCCTTCTTCTTTCCCTTGAGTCACTCTCTCCCATCAATTTCTCGATCCCCTCCTGTCTTCATCAATATCCTACACCCTCTTTCTTTATCATCATCTCTCCCACTCCTTCTCCCTGAGTCACTCTTCCCTCAATCATTTACTCTATAGACTATCCCTACACCCGCGATTCTCAACCACTGTGCCGCGGCACTTTAGTGTGCCGGAAGATTCATGGAATGTGCCGCCACTGCGAATACTCGTACATAATTGATGTCAGACAAGTAGTTCAAACGGTTCTTCCTTCCTAGAAGGGTCTGCGTGAACCAATGGGCATGAATATTACAGTTCACACTACTGGCTAACAAAGCGATGTACTACTTTAGACACTGGTCACCCGCTTGGTGTGTGCATACAGGGCCGGCCATCCGGGGGGGGTGCAGGATCACGTCAATTTGGCGTACATACAGGGGGGTTGAGCTAAACCTCACAAAAACCCCATCCTAGATCCACGCGTGGGCATAAGTCATTGCAACGGTCCCGTATAACAGTTGGGTTTGTTTGTGTTTTAGGGCTCATCGACTTCAAAGGTCATTAGGGCCCTATAACACAGTTATGGTAGGCATTCATTGTTCTATTACCTTGCAATGACTGTTGAAATATGTTGTTATGACCGTTGCAATTTTGAACAAATTTGGGCACCCAAGAGATCGGTATGTACGCCTAATTGACGTACGCCAAATTGTCATACGCCAAATTTGTATGTACGCCAAATTGTCGTACACCAAATTGCAATACGCCAAATTATCATGCGCCAAATTTACGTAGACCCGGGGGGTGCAGAGGGTGCATTGCACCCAGGCCCCACAATTGAGGGGGCCCCATCATCAGTACCCATCAAGGCCCAGATCATTGCTAATATTAAAAGTTTAATACGTCATTGTAGGGGCAACATCCCTCATTCGACCCTGCCAATGCAACATAACCTAAACGTAACCTAACAACCCTGCCATTGAACTACACCAGGATTGTGCAACCTTTCTGGTGTCGTGGGTCACTCGGCTGCTCCATGAACTGATTGCCCGCCACAGGCTGTCAAAACCAAAACGGGTGAAGATAACGTTAGGTGTTACACAGCAGGAAGGCTATAATGCATAATTAGAAATGATGCACCATGGGTCACATGACCAGCCTCAATGGGCCACAGGTTGGACAACCAAGAATTAGAGGTTAAGAGTCAATAATTTAATAATGCTATTATTTTGGGGTTGTTAAAACCAAAATACCTTTAATAATCAGAAGTGTAATAAAAAATATAATGACACTGGTCCAACTGAAAATCTTCCAAGGTGTGGACGTCCACATAAACTTTCAGGCCCACTTATAAATGCAATGACGACATATTAGGACACATGGCATCATTCAAAAATGTAATACCTTCCAAAATTAGGAAGGATCTCATAATGGGATAGAAGGCCATCTAAGAGAAGTCTATTTACTCTGAATCCTTTTATTTTTACTTTTGGAAAAATATTTTGGGGTCCCAAAGGGATTTTTGCACCCGCGCCCCTTTATAGAGAAGGCCGGCCCTGTGTGCATAGGTCCAGGTTACAAGTAACTTTTAACCCTCTTCCCGCCTATGGCAGGGTCGGATTCCCATCTTGTCCCTCTGAATGGACGGAAGGGCGATACATTGGACAGTGTTGTCCCAAAGCCGGTTTCTGACCAAGGCTACAACCACTATGTATTTGTTGGGACATTCCACCGAAGCCAGGGAGCAAGGTCCTACACCTGAAAATTTTGCTTCCTCTGCCCATTCCATAATAGAGAGGATTCTTTCATGTGCAAATGCCATCGTACACCACACTGGACCTTGATTTTACTTCTCATCGGAAAGAAGCCGCACTCAGAGTTTCTCGCTCGCCCGAAGAAAGTCAACCCACCTCGGTCCAGTATCGAACCAAAAACTACAGACGCATTTACCAAGCGTGCTGCCCACTGCGCCGTTTTTGCATAGGGTTAGGTTACAACTTATATACTGGATTAATCTCATGGGTTGAGGAGTAAGCCAAGGAGGCTTAGGAGGCTGCTTGCAGGAGATGAGGAGGTAGGTGTAGATGACTCAGTAGAGGGGAAATTTGCACCACCCAACGTTCTTTACCAACCAACCAACCTAACGTGGGCTTGCGCTGCTTAACTTCAGTAATCTCACGAGAACTGGTGTGTCCAAGGAACTGGAGTTCCGTATACCCACGCGCTAACGCTATTACCGTTGAATCAGACGACACAGCACAAAAAATGGTGACGTCACACTGCTACTTGGGGTGTCGCATAGAGCGAAATCTTTTAAGCTACGGAAATACTTGTAGCGTCGCATACGTAGTGCATACGGTGACGTCATGAAAATTCATGTAGCACACTACCTGTAGCAGCTATTTGAACAACATGTGTAGCGCTACAAAGATGGAGGCTTCCATGTTGCCATATAACGCACTTAAGAGGACTAAACTATTTCAATTCCTTTAATAAAATATTATGTTCTTAATGTTGGCACCCCCACAGACAAACTTTGTCAATACTCCTATGGGTTCCAGACGCCTGGCTTGGGTGACCCCAGTCGGAGTATGTTCAGTGGACCCTCAGGCCCGAGTCTGCCACAGGCGGGATAAGGGTATGATGATGATGTTCTTAATGTTTTTAAAATGAAAGTATTTCTTTAATTGAAAATTATACAATTTTTTATTTTTTCTGCTTCATTTTTGGGTACTGTCAATAACTACCCTATTGCAGTCCACCATGTTCAATTGCAATATCTTCTGTGGGGGCCGCCATGTTGCACTACGCAAAGAATCCTGCTCGAAAAGGCATAGCGTTTGTAGCACTACAACTGCACTACAAAGTTTTGGCTACAGTTTTAAAAGAATTCGATCCCTACGCTACGAAGTTGCTACGTAGCTTTTTTGAACAGCAATTTTCGTATTCTTCACTACGTAGCGCGATACGTAGCTTAAAAGATTTCGCTCATAGCGTCCCGCACGTCACGCTGCGTTCTGATTGGCTGGCGGTTGAGCTGTCTGCTTGAAAAATGGCGGAGGATAATGTAAGACATGACGGCAGCGTGCGGTGACTCCAAATAAAGCGCTGCACTTAAGGAATTGCGCTGGCGGTCCTTCATAACGCACTAGGACAAAACGTCATCAAAATGTCATCAGTGATTAGCGTTGAAGTGTGGTGATACGGAACTAGGCATATAACTTACAGTATATTTCTTTGGCGTTTGTGTGCCCCAAAATGTGTCGTTGTTAGTATGCCGCCAAATTTTTAAATTATGAAAAGTGTACCGTGACAAAAGAAGGTTGAGATCCGCTCTCATCATTAATAGAGATTTAGTGGTGAACGTCGACGATGACGATACGAACGATACGAGGTCAAATGAGGCAAATGCGCAACTCAATTGCTGGTCTGCTTTTCGTGAGCATGCACAGTTGCCTCATTTAACCTCGTATCTTTCGTATCGTCATCGTCGACGTTCACCACTAACTCTCTACTATCTCTCTCCCTCCCATCTCGCTGCTTCCCCCACACGTGTAGATGCAATCTTCTTCGGCCAGAAAAAGACGTACTTTCGGCCTGCCTAGGCCAGGGTCAATCCTACAACAATGGATTCAGGGAACGAAGTGCACTGGCCACCGAGCCACCAACCTGGCACCAAGACTGACTCTGTCTCCCCCTTTCTCTTGATAAATAATTCATCAATTCATCCTCGAATAATTATATTTCGAAACGAGGACGCCAAAAGCTACATTTGCCCTCTGATTTCAGGTATATAATTCAAACTTTAATCACCAAATTAATATTTAGAGTAAGAGCCCATTATTATCATAATGCACAAAAAAAGGATAGGTGAAACGGAAGTAGTAATTATTGGCGGACGTGTTTATCATCATGATATGCGTGCACCTATAGACAGGTTTAAATAATGCAACTTTTCATTAAGTAGGGTGGCTGTGACCTCATCTTCCAGTTCGAGAATTCGTTCTAGTCAATTGAGGGCCTTTCAACTAAAACAGTCATTAGAGCCCCTCGAGAATCCGAGGATGCAGGACTGATCCGGTCGAAGAGTAGGTGATGGTGCCTTGAGTGCGCTTTCAGTCGGATTGTTGTTGTTTTAGGGCCCTTCAACTACAAAGGTCATTAGAGCCCCGTCCACAGCATAGTTCTTATGCAGCGACTGCACAGACACTACACTAATGCGACGATTTTTGGTTATTAGCAGTATCCACTTTTCCCAAGTGGCCACCCATGCCAGTACTAGCTGGGGTTGCGCTGCTTAACTTCAGTGATCAGACGAGAACTGGTATGTCCAACGCAATTCGCCGCTCCCCTTTCAGTCTGAGGGGAATTAAAGCCGTGACCTCCAATGAGTTGTACGACAGCACCTGTGCATCACAGAACGCTTTCCTGTATATGGCAGGGTCGAGGTAACAATTTATGTCCTACTAGGTCTCATCCAAAAGAAGGGGCACTCGGGGCCTCTCTCTCGCTCGCCCGAAAGAAGCTAGCCCACCTCGGTACTGCATTGAACCTCGGATCACTGACGCCACCGAGGCAGGGCAACCCCAAGAACAGAAGACGGACTATTAATAAACATAGGGTTTGCAGCCTCGGTTGGCGACCAGCTGCGGAAACCCACTGTCAAATAAATCACCCTGGTACATTTAGAGGGAAAAGATGGGTACCCGACCCTGCTATAGGCGGGAAAAGGGCTAGGAGTTGATTTTCTGCTATCCATTCCATAGTAGAGAGAGCTCTGTTACGAGCAAAGGAGATTGTACACCACACACGATCACGACTTTCATACTCATCCGACGGAAGGCACAATCGGGACCACTCTTCCCCCCTCACCCGAGTTGTTGGTTTGTTGGTGTTTTAGGGCCCTTCATTAGAGCCCCGTCCACTGCGTAGTTCTAATGTAGAGACTGCACAGACACTACACCAATGCGACGATTCTTTGGTATTAGCAACACCCAGCTTTCCCTAGCTGCCACCCATGTCAGTACTAACTGGGGTTTCGTTGCTTAACTTCAGTGATCAGACGAGAACTGGTGTGTCCAACGCAATAAACCGCTTATCCCTCACCCAAGAGAGGCAGTAGAAGCCACCGCATCTCGGTTCAGTATCGAACCTGGAACCACTGAGGCAGGAATCGAGCCCGCTACCTCCGGGGCCTCCAAGGGGCATTTTTTGTCACTGTAGACCGCTAATAGCGTATCTGTTCCCTACTACTGATCCGCTGTCCTTCTTTTCCCCCGGACTCACTATGTTATCACATATTCTCAGGTGGAAAATTTGCAAAAGGCTTTAAAGTAGCAAAGGGCCATAAAAAGTTGATTTGTTTTGATTGTAAGAAAGAATTTTGGAAATTTTCAATTTATTTTGTAGTTAGTATGCATCTCGTGAGAGTTGATTTGCTGAATAATCTAAAAAAAAAACAGCTAAGGGATAGTGGTGGTGGGTGTGACTGAGGATTGAACCCTAAATGCAATTTTATGGTGTGCTGGAGAAAAAAAAAGAGAAATGAGACACGAAACTTAAGAAGAGACCCAAAAAGAAAAGTATCACCCAAAGAGCTTTATGTGATTTGTTCATTTCTGGCAAGAAAATCAATAAGGTGTCTGGTCGAGCTTCAGCATCCCTGTCAGAGTATTAAAAAAGTATTACAAAAATATAGCTCCCAGAATGCAGTTGTTGACGTCGGAATGCAAGGCCCTAAAGTTCAGTCTATTAACGTGAAGTGCAACCCGTCTTATCAAATATTAGTAGAAACATATTAATAAAAGGGCCTGCTGCCTCAAGGACCTAATTTTGCAATCCTCATAACGTTCCTTTAGTGTTTATTCAAGCGATAAAGGCGATGCTGCACTAGGTATCAAAGAACCCGCCTCGGTGGCGCAGAAGGTAGCGTGCTCCAGTACTGCGTTAGTGGTTCTAGGGTACCCTCCTGAAGGGTTCTGGCCCTACACTCCCGCCTATCTCCTACCAGGTCCCCGTTCCCCCCACACAATCTAAGATTAGCCCCTATTCTTGATGAAATTGCTCAGAATGGAGGCACCCCAGCCAAGCGGCTGGAGCCCGCAGGAATAGCGGGAAGTGGCGAATTGCTTTGGACACACCAGTTCTCGTCTGATCACTGAAGTTAAGCAGCGCAACACCAGCTAGTACTAACAAGGGTGGCAACTTGAAAACACTGGGCACTGCTAATACCCAGTAATCATCGCATTAGTGTAATGTCTGTGCAGTCTCTGCATAAGTACTACAGTCGACTCTTGTTATAACGAACCCGTTCGTTCGTTATATATCGAGTGTTCGTTATACCACGAGGCAGAGCTGGCGCGAAGCGGGTTCAGCGCGTTTGTCGAACCCGCCCCTGCTTTCGTTTATTTGGTTAGTGTTTTAGGGCCCCTCAACTACAAGGTCATTAGAGTCCCGTCCATCTTATAGTTTAATACAGACTGCACAGACACCACACTAATGCGACGACTTTTGGGTATTAGCAGTACCAAGTCTTCCCAAGCGCATACCCATGTCGGGAGAGGCGAATTGCGTTGGACACAACAGCGCAACCTCAGCTAGTAGGGGTTTACTGACATGGGTGGCTGCTTGGGAAAACTGGGTACTGCTAATACCCAAAAGTCATCACATTAGTGTAGTGTCTGTGCAGTCCTTGCATAAGAACTATGCTGTGGACGGGACTCTAATGACCTTGTGGTTGAAGGGCCCTAAAACATCAACGAACATAGTCACCCATGTCAGTACTAACTGGCGTTGCGTTGCTTAACTGGCGTGCCCAATGCAATAAGTCGCTCTCCATTGGCTCAGGCTTATGCCAAGGTGCGACCCTGGTTCATCACTTTCGCCAGAACCCGGCCTCGCCTTTACAAAATGTAAAATGTATTTTCTTACAAAAGGCCCCGCGAAATATTTATTTTTGAACGCGTTTCTTCAAAAGCTCTCACCAGATCTGCCCAGGGGCCTTGTTTTATACATTGTTTTTGGCCCCAGGCAGTTTTCATGGATTTCTATGACTTCTAGTGGTTTTTACCTAAATTTGCTTGTAAAATTTTATCCCAATGGCACAAAAGGATATTCTTTGTCTCTGACCTACGGCATCCAATAGCAGTTCGTTATAAAGAGAGTCATTTAGCACTGTGGGATAATGAAGGGACCAACCAAACCGTTCTTTATATCGAGGGTTTCGTTATATCTTGCGTTCGTTACATCAAGCAGCTAATACATGGGACGTATAGACATTTTGGCCAGGACCAGCTACCCTTTTCGTTATATTGAACAGATCCTTATATTGAGATTCGTTATATCGAGAGTCGACTGTATGCTGTGGACGGGGCTGTAATGACCTTGTAGTTGAAGTGTCCTAAAACACCACCAAACAACAACAACGCAAAAATAGTGGCTGGGTTGTCCATGGGGGATGACGGCCTACTCTACAGAAGCCACTCAATCATTATCTGCCATGGGAACTGAGGTCTGCATCCCCATGACATTGCGGGAACATGATTCCAAAACCTAGTTGGGTAGGGTGAAACGGAGGACTGACTACCTTCCTCCTCAAATAGGAAAAATGAAAAACACCCCTGCGCTATGGGACCAGAACTGGATACCTGATCCTGTAGTTTTCGTCTGACCACTGAAGTTAAGCAACGTAACCCCAGCTAGTACAGGCATGGGTGGCCGCTTGGGAAAACTGGGTACTGCTAATACCCAACTAATGCTCAATAATCGTTGCATTAGTGTGATGCCTGTGCAGCCTCTTCACTTGAACTATGCAATGGACTGGACTCTAATGGCCTCGTAGTTCAAGGCCCCTAAAACACCAACGAAACGAAAAGCAAATGAGTTGTAACGTTTTTCCCAACGTTCTGCAAAACCTCTAGCCAGTCCCTGGAATCCAGGGACTGGATTCCTGTTGGGTAAAGACGCCTCTTGAAACAATTCACCACATTTCAAATCGTCCGTCTCAGGCGTATCTTTAAGTAGAGTGGTGCGAGTTAGCACAAAATCTCGTGTGATTTCGTGAGAATGCATTGTATAGAATTTCTGCCAGTTTGCTTATTTACAACTCTCCTGTGTATGACGTGTTTTTCACGCAGAAAAGAAAATTTATCATCGCAGCCGGTTGACGTTTTTATGAATTGTAATTAAGCTGATGCATGCTATTTGAGACCAGGGAATTCTTAACGTCACTTAGCACCAGCGCCCTAAACTCATCCAAGTTCCTTTCTTTTTCCAAAATTCAATTCTCGGATTTATGAATACAGTATAAAAAACCTACTACTAACCCTTTTCCAGTTCATGGCAGAGTCGCATATCCATTTTTGTCTCTCTGGATGGACGGCAATTTCTATCGGTGCAGCCAAGTTGCGTTGGGCGCACAAGTTCTCGTGAGATCACTGAAGTTAAGCAGCGCAAGCCCACGTTAGTACCAACATGGGTGGTTGGTAAAGAACGTTGGATACTGCAAGTATCCTCTCTCATGCATTCTCTATACCCACCTCCTCATCTCCCGCGAGTAGCCTCCTAAGGGTTTGGTCTGTTATGGCTGCTTGGCTTACTCCCCAACCAGTGCCGGTTTTAGATATTGAGAGGCCCTAGGCTATTTCAATTTTGAGGCCCCTTTCAAGCCCTTTTGAGGCCTTTTTCTTCAATTTTGAAGCCCGCTAAATGTTGAGGCCCTAGGCTTCACTCTAATTAACCTAATGGTAAATCCGGCACTGTCCCCAACCCATGTAGTCAATAAAAAAATATTCAGCCGGCTATTACACAGCATTTTATATGCAGCCGGCTGCCGACCAAGGCACAACTCCTATGCTTATTTATCGTCGGCCTACTGTTCGTAGTTTTTCTTTTGTTGGTGTTTTCGGGTCCTTCAACTACAAGGTCATTAGAGCCCCTTCCACTGTGTAGGTCTAATGCAGAGTGCGACGATTTTTTGGGTATTAGCATTACCCAGTTTTCCCAAGCGGCCTGTTTGTTGGTGTTTAAGGTCCCTTCAACTACAAGGTCATTAGAGACCCGTCCACTGCATAGACTGCACAGACACTACACTAATGCGACGATTATCGAGTAATTACCAGTACCAAGTTTTCCCGAGCGACCACCCATGTCAGTACTAGCTGGGCTTGCGTTGCTTAACTTCACTGATCAGACGAGAACTGGTGTGTCCAACGCAATTCGCCGCACCCTCCCAAGCGGCCACCCATGTTAGTACTAGCTGGGGTTGCGTTTGTTAACTTCGGTGATTAGACGAGATCTGGTGTGTCCAAATCAACACGACGGTCCCGGGAATTCCACCGACGTTAGGGCTACCTCATCTACCTTGGGATCACGTCAATTTGGCGCATGACAATTTGGCGTATGGCAATTTGGCGTACATACACCTTCGGCGTATGACAATTTGGCGTACATACACCTTCGGCGTATGACAATTTGGCGCACATACAAATTTGGCTTTCGACAATTTGGCGTACATACCGATCTCTTGGGTGCACACATGTGTTCAAAATTGCAACTGTCATAACCAGTGGCAGATCCAGGATTTTCGTCGGGGGGGGGGGGGGGGGGGGGGGGGGGCACGGGGGGGGGGGGGGGGTTGAGCTAAACCTCACTTATTATGCAAATATAAGTTTATATGTGCATGGGAGGGGTTGCAACCCCAAAACCCCATCCTAGATCCGCGCGTGGTCATAACAGTCATTGCAACGGTCCCGTATAACACAGTTGGGTTTGTTTGTGTTTTAGGGCCCATCGACTTCAAAGGTCATTAGGGCCCTATAACACAGTCATGGTAGGCATTCATTGTTCTATTACCTTGCAATGACTGTTGAAATATGTTGTTATGACCGTTGCAATTTTGAACAAATTTGGGCACCCAAGAGATCGGTATGTATGCCAAATTTGTATGTACGCCAAATTGTCATACGCCAAATTGACGTAGACCCCTCGTTCCATAATACAGGAGGTGCATTTAGGTAGAAATGACATCGAAAAGCACATGGGGACGCGGCTCCACTTCCCATCTGTCAGAAGGAGTACTCTAGGCCTCTCTCACTCCTGAATCCAGTATCGAAATTAATTACCCCTCTACTAAATTATCATGGACCATCTGCACTTTGGGGCACTCCACAGATACTAGGCAAGCGAACTCCAGTAACTGGAAAATATTACCGATTTTCGGATAGCAGGGCTCGTTTCGGTGGAGCAATAGGTAGCATATTCTATTTACTGCGCCAGCAGTTCCAGGTTCTCTACTGGATGGAGGCGGGATGGATTTCTTCGGGCGGACGAGAAGCCCCGAGTTCGCCTTCCTTCGAATGAATAGTAAAGCCCAGGTCCCGTGTGGTGTACGATGGCATTTGCACGTCAAAGAACTCTCTCAACTATGCAGCAGGTAGATGAGGCATATTTCCCAGGGATAGGAGCTGAGTGCAGTGCCCCAACGAACAGCAGACTGACGATAAATAGGCATAGGGGCTGTATGTTTGGTCGGTAGCCGGCTATGGGAAACCACCGTCCATGTGTTTATTCAGAATAACAGGATGGGTACCCCAAACTGCCACAGGCTGGAAAACCGTTTGGGGTTACTGGCCCTTCAACTACAAGGTCATTAGAGCCCCGTCCTAATGCATAGACTGCACAGACACTACACTAATGTGGCGATTTTTGGGTATTAGCGGTACGCAGTTTTCCCAAGCGGCCACCCATGTTAGTTCTAGCTGGGGTTGCGTTGTTTAACTTCAGTGATCAGACGAGAACTGGTGTGTCCAACACAATGAGTCGCTCCCTACTGGGTCACAGAGACAGAGGCGTGCACATTTGCAGAATTCCTGAACCTTGCGACAGGGCCGGCGTGATGGGTGTGCGAATAGTGCGACGGCACAGGGCCCCGCGCATTCGGATTAATGAACCTATTGATAGAAGGGCCCCACTTCATGTTTTCACGGGGCCCCGCATAATTAGTTTGCACAGGGCGCTGCAAAATGTAGCGCCGGCCCTGCTTGCGGACTTTCCCTGGCGTCGGTAAATTATATTCCTCAGTAGAAAGGTCGACGTTAAATAAATAATGTGTCATATGAAGCCCAGCAACAGGGCCAAAAAAGTGGAATCGGGAAGATGAAACTGAGTAGAAAGGTAAAGAGAAAGCAACGGAAGGACCCAACAATTTACATGGCTGTTTGCTCTGAAGCCCTTTTAATCTTTCTCTCTTAGGACCTCAACCACTGTAATGGATATCACTTTCTATATGTTCCACTTTAGTGGATACAAAGACACCCTGTAGGGCCGTGACTCTGCATCGCGGTTTACTAGACCGCAGGAAAAAGGTTGTTCTTATCTTCATCGATACCATTTTGGGCAAATTCAAATGGGTCCTATATTTCTGTCAGTTCCAGATGGACACCCTGTTCACGTGACGGATATATGTAAAGGTCCGAATTCGATACTCATATTTTTAGTCATAGTGTAAGGCTATTTATTTCTGTCTTTGTTATCACTCCCTAAAAGTGTCAGCGGATACC
Organism: Trigoniulus corallinus; assembly: GCA_013389805.1. Taxonomy (NCBI): domain Eukaryota; kingdom Metazoa; phylum Arthropoda; class Diplopoda; order Spirobolida; family Trigoniulidae; genus Trigoniulus; species Trigoniulus corallinus. The sequence continues at coordinate 6,811,645 of JAAFCE010005724.1, forward strand.
CCATCTTAATCATTTTCCGTCGCGTTCTTCTTTCTCATGGATCTGGATACTTCTTTGTTGGTGAATAGCAGACATTGGACCCTCAATATGCTTGTGGTCTCTTTAGACGTCCATGCACATCTCGTTTAATCTTCTGAAAGGTTTTTAATAGCAATCCATGAAAGAAAATCCTATAATATCTTGGATTCAGAAAACTCCAATCGAAAATGGATGGGGAAGGGTGAAAGGCCCTTGATAACGCCTTGTGACGTCATCCATCGTGGATCGTCCAATTAACCTCGATTTTCTTCTATGGATTTTTCCCTAGTATTAAATATGCGCATTTTTACTCGGGATTCCTTCAAGTTATCCCACGGGAAATTACTTCCATTTATGAAATATAATAAGACCTGCCTCGCTGGCGCAAAGGTAGCAGGGTCGACTACTGCGTCAGCGGTTCCAGGTTCGATACTGGATCGAGGTAAGTTGGATTTTTCCAGCAAGAAAATAACTCCGAGTGCGCCTTTCGTCGGATGGGAGGTAAAGTCGTGTTCCCTCGTGGTGTATACAATGTCACTTGTTGTTGTTTGTTGATGTTTTAGAAGTTAAGCAGCGCAACCCCAGCTAGTACTAACATGGGTGGCCGCTTGGGAAAACTGGGTACTGCTAATACCCAAAAATCGTCGCATTAGTGTAGTGTCTGTGCAGTCTCTGCATAAGAACTATGCTGCGGACGGGGCTCTAATGACCTTTGTAGTTGAAGGGCCCTAGAACATCAGTTTGTTGGTGTTTGAAGGGCCCTAAAACATACAAAGGTCATTAGAGCCCCTTCTACAGTATAGTTCTGATGCAAAGACTGCACAGACACTACACTAATGCGACGATTTTTTGGGTATTAGCAGTACCCAGTTTTCCCAAGCGGCCACTCATGTCAGTTTTGTGTTTTAGGGTCCATCAACTGCAGAGGTCATTAGAGCCCCGTCCACAGCGTAGTTCTTATGCAGAGACTGCACAGACACTACATAAATGCGACGATTTTTGGGTACTAGCAGTACCCAGTTTTCCCAAGCGGCCACCCGTGTCAGTACTAGCTGGGGTTGCGCTGCGTAACTTCAGTGACCAGACGAGAACTGGCGTGTCTAACGTAATATGCCACTCCCACACAATGCCAGTACTGGACAGAAAGGAACCCTGACTATACGAAATGAGAAAACAACTTCTAGCCCTTTTCCCGCCGATGGCAGGGTCGAGTGCCCAGCTTGTCCATCTGTCCATCGGCAATTCGCCGCTCCCTGACACTCCACCGACGATAACGGGCGCGTACCATGTGTGCTCGGTAACTGCGCCAGTAGTTCTAGGTTCAATACTAGACCGAAATGAATTGACTTCTTTCGGGCGAGAGAGAGAGAGAGAGAGGTCCCTGAGGTCCCGTGTGCGCCTTCCCTCAGATGAGAGGTAAACCCGAGGTCTAGTGTGGTGTACGATGGCATTGACGCGTAAAAGAACCCTCTGCACTACGCAACAGGTAGGCGAGGCTAAATCCCCGGGTATAGATGTTGGCTCCCTGACGTCGGTGGAGTGCCCCAATGAATAGTGACCAACGATAAATAAGCATAGGAGTTGCAGCTTTAGTTGGCAGCAGGCTGCGGATATCACCGTCCTAAATATCAGTATTGTGTGCATTCAGAGGAACAAGATGGGTACCCGACCCTGCCATAGGCGGTAGCTGGCGACCCTGGTTATAGCCCATCGTGTGATAGAGAGGGTTCTTTCGCGTCAAATGACAACGTACACTACACGGGGCAACGGCTTTATTTCTCATCCGATGGAAGGCGCACTCGGAGCCTACTCTCGCCCGAAAGAAGCCAACCCACCTCGATGCCCAGTATCGAACCTGGAACTACTGAGGCAGAATTTGAGCACGCTACCTCCTGCACCCCTAACTCGGGTGGCAATATTTCCCACATGGAGGGTGTCAAATTACTTACGTGTCAACAAATAAATTATTAAGAAAGGAATTGGGGTTGAAATACTATCTTGTTAACTAAATCGGTATGTAGCCTGCCATGTTTGGGGAAAGGGGCATTAGAAATGTTTGGCTGAAGTTCCCACTCCCTCTTCCCCGGTCCCAAGCCCTCTTGCACTCCTTTACAACTTGATCTATAATTAACTTCCACTTCAGCGAGCAAACCAAGACGAATCTTACCACTGTTCAGGTCAGTCATGAAGAAGACTAAATTTATGATCAGTCAAATGCCATTTTCAGTATGGCGAATGTAATGTCCAAATAAATAACTCGAGGCCATCCAAAAAGTTACCGGGAAACGCGCTTTGCCCGACTTTTGGCACCGGCTATTATTTCAGGATCCGAACCCATCTTTGGTTGTTTGTTGGAGTTTTAGGGCCCTTCAACTACAAGGTCATTAGAGCCCCGTCTCCAGTGTAGTTCTGATGTAGAGACTGCACAGACATTACACTAAGGCGACGAATTTTGGATACTAGCGGCACCCAGTTTTCCCAGACGGCCACCCATGTCAGTAATAACTGTGGTATTTTAGGGCCCTTCAACTACAAGGTCATTAGAGCCCCGTCCATGCAGAGACTGCACAGACACTACACTACTGCGACGATTTTTCGATAATAGCATTACCCAGTTTTCCCAAGCGGCCACCCATGTCAGTACAAACTGGGGTTGCGTTGCTTAACTTCAGAACTTTAGTGTCCAACGCAATGCGTTGCTTAACTTCAGTGTCCAACGCAATTTGCCGTTCCCCATCTTTGGTGGAGCAGGAGCTAGCGTCCTGGACTACTGCGTCTGTGGATGCAGATTCGATCCTGGGAGAGCGGCTGAATTGCGTTGGACACACCAGTTCTCGTCTGATCGCTCAAGTTAAGCAACGCAACCCCAGCTAGTACTAGCATGGGTACTACGAATACCTAAACCGTCGTAACAGCGTAGTGTCTGTGCAGACTCTGCATTAGAACTATACGCCTGGACGGGGCTCTAATGACGTTTGTAGCTGAAGAGCCCTGAAACACCATCGAAACGAAGAGATGAATTAGCTGTTTACCGGCGAGGGAGACTGGAAGAGGTTTCCAGAGCGCCCTCCGTCGCAAAGAAATTAAAGCCATAGTCCCGGTTGGGGTGTACCAAGTCCCTACTGCGTGGAAAACAATACTTCCTAAACCTTGCTCGATCCATGAAGAACCTGGAACCACTGAGGCAGTAGTCAATAGTTCAGTTAAGACTCCTGCCTGGAATGAGGTAGTACGCCAAGTTCTGAGCATACTATCTCAAAAGACGATTGAGCTGGGTTGAAAAGAACCCCAGGCTCACTGTAATAACCAGTGAAACCCTAAGGTCAAACGAAAGGCCTACCCTGAAGTAATATGTTAATCAATTCTAGTGCCATACGGACAGTGGCAGGTTTTTTAGTCGGTAGTAGGTAATCGAAAGCCCTGGGCCCCCAAAATCCTCAAGGTCCATTGTTCTTATTGTTGTTTGTTGGTGTTTTAGGGCCCTTTCAACTACAAGGTCATTAGTTCCCCATCCACAGCATAGTTCTTATGCAGAGACTGCCCAGACACTACACTAATGTGACGATTTTTGGGTATTAGCAGTACCCAGTTTTCTCAAGCGGCCATCTATGTCAGTACTAGCTGGGGTTGCGCTGCTTAACTTCAGTGATCAGACGAGAACTGGTGTGTCCAACGCAATTCGCCGCTCCCCCTCAAGGTCCAATGCTACAGCGAACAAACCTGGTCACTGCCACTAGTACCAGCCATTTTCCCGCCTCTAGCAAGGTCGGGTACACATCTTTGCCCCGCTGCATTGACACATGGGCAAAGTATTGAACTGAGATCTTCATGCAGTCGACTGCTGACCAAAGCAACCAAATCATGGTAATAGCGTAGTGTCTGTGCAGTCTGTACATTAGAACGACGCACCGGTCGGGGCTTTAATGACCATTGTGGTTAAAGGACCCTAGAGCACCAACGAAACGAAAGCCAAGATGGTACTAGCATGGGTACCGGTTGGGAACACTGGGTACTGCTAGTACCCAAATCGTCGTAACAGCGTAGTGTCTGTGCAGGCTCTGCATTAGAACTACGCAGCTGACGAGGCTCTAACGACCAAAGTTGAAGGGCTCTAAAACCCCTGGCAAAACCTGGCGAATTTGTCTCATCGACTAGTTGCATAGCAAGGTAGGTCCACGGGCCAGGGTACCAATCCACTTCCATCCAGTATCGAACTTCGAGGGAGCGGCTTACTGCGTTGGGCACACCAGTTCTCGTCTGGTCACTGAAGTTAAGGAACGCAACCCCAGCTAGTACTGACATGGGTGGCCGCTTGGGAAAACTGGGTACTGCTAATACCCAAAAATTGTGTAGTGTCTGTTGATCGGGGCTCTAATGGCATTGTAGTTAAAGGGCCTTAAAACACCAATAACACAAAACAAAGAATCAAACCTAGAACCAGTGAGGGAGTAAACCAGCGCGCTACCTGCTGCGCCACCGAGGCTGGTCAGGTCAACAGACCTTTTTAAAAATCGTAAAAGAAACGTTAAGAATCAAGAGTCCAACAATCTTGGTGGGCCAAGATCATTGATGGGGAATTCGACAAGCCATTTGATGGTCGAAACTGGCACTTGGTCACATTTCTGAGAATCAGACTGGAACAGTGTGTTCTTTCTAAATTTAGCACATTATGAAATATTTATGAGGCTCTGTTCTGCAAAATGCCAGACGAAAAGAAAGCTTCCGAGAAATAGATCCGTGTTTGTAAGCGAGCTATAAAGCATTTTATCACATCATCATCTCATTTATTCACTCAAGCAGGCATCATGATGACGATCTCTTTAAATTGCACTTTTATTGCTGCTCAGGCGCATTTTTTGTTGCTCTTCACCAGTCAGTTCTCGTTTGGCAAAGAATTAAAATGAAGTAGAAAATCTAACGTTGCAAACAGGCGCCCATTGGCTGTCAAAACAGATTTCAATCATTCGTATTCAACATATGAAGTAACGAGGCTCCACACTGAGTGACAGAACTGCATACAGATGAATTTTGCTCCTCATCGCTCTGCACTTCATAACCGGATGATAACAAACAGGCATTGATGCATCAAAAATGGAGAATTTAACGACCTATTTTGGAGTACTGCAGCTGACAGCCCTGAGACAACATCAAAAACCGACCCTCAACTGCTGCATTTGGGGATACAAAAGGACTATTAACTTTTGGCAAGCGTTTCCAAACATTCATTAACGGTTTGCACCTCCACGGTATCCTCCTCCATGGCATTTGCACGCAAAAGAACCCTCTCTACTATGCAACGGGTAGATGGCGCAAAATTTCCCGGTGCAGGGGCTCGTCCCTGGCACCGGTGGAGTGCCCCAACGAACAGCAGACCGACGATAAATAAGCATAGGGGTGGCAGCTTTGGTCGGCAACCTACTGTGGAAAACACTGTCCAATATATGGCCCTTGTGTCCATTCAGAGTTTGAGGGCCCTTCAACTACATTTGTCAGGGCAGCCCTCGAGGCCGGGCAAGTTGTTTGTTTGTTGGTGTTTTAGGGCTCTTCAACTACAAGGTCATTAGAGCCCCGTACACAGCATAGTTCTTATGCAGAGACTGCACAGACACTACACTAATGCGACGATTTTTGGGTATTAGCAGGACACAGTTTTCCCAAGCGGCCACCCATGTCAGTACTAGTTGGGGTTGCGTTGCTTACCTTCAGTGATCACACGAGAACTGGTGTGTCCAACGAAACGGCAGGTGACCGGTACTCATGTTGTCAATTGCGACACGTGATCGATCTGTTGCACTGTATTTTTACTGATCCGATGCTGCAACCGCAATGGGTATTGATCGTCGGCTTATTTTAATAATTGGGGCACTTTTTCTCCACCGTCCCGCCAGCGGGCGAGTTTCCACACCTGGATATTTTGCTGATCGGTAGAATAGACTAGAGCGGCTGCACTGCGCTGGACACACCAGTTCTCGTCCTATCACTGAAGTTAAGCATAGCAACTCCAGATAGTACTAGTAAGGATGACCGCTTGGGAACTCTGGGTACTGCTAATACCAAAATCGTGGTAACGGCGTAGTGTCTGTGCAGCTTTTCCATTAGAACTACGCAGTGGACGGGGCTTTAATGGCCATTATTGTTGAAGGTCCCTAAGAAATCAACAAAGATAGCAGAATAGACAGGGTGCCGGCTGTAGGAAACGGATACCTGACCTTGCTGTAAGCAAAAAAAAAAGGTTAGGAGTTGTTTGCAGCACAATAGACAGGGCGACTCGCACGCACCGCACGAAGCTACGGCTTTACTTGTCATCCGACAGAAGGCAAACGTGGGACCTTTCTGTCGCCCAAAAGAAGCCAACCCACCTCGATCGAGTATGAAATCTGGAACCCGTGACGCAGTAGACGAGCACAATACCTTTACAGCCACCTAAGCAAGTCACGTAATTTATGAACAAGCCTTGATATGCTTAGTGAGCATCCCCTGCCGACAACAGGGTCTAACTGAATTTTTTATGCGGTGATTTCAATGAATTTTTGATAAGCTGCAGATGAACATTTTTGTTATTAACAGCGGTATGGAAATAAACAACCTCAAAAGGGGTCCTCATTCCTAACCCTGTTTCCGCCTAATACAGGGTCAAGTATCCCGTTCTGCAATAAACACCGTTGATAAACTGTTGTTAGTCAATGCCTTCCCACCTGGTGTCAGTTTGTTTGTTGGTGTTTTACGGCCCTTCAACTACAAGGTCATTAGAGCCCCGTCCACTGTGTAGATCTGATGCAGAAACTGCACAGACACTACACTAATGCGACGATTTTTGGATACTAGCGGTACCCAGTTTTCCTAAGCGGCCACCCATGTCAGTACTAGCTGGGGTTGCGCTGCTTAACTTCAGTGATCAGGCGAGAACTGGTGTGTCCAACGCAATTCGCCGCTCCCACCTGATGTCAGAAGCAGAGCCGCCGCTTAAGGGTCCACATGGAGTGCACTGCACCCTGGTTGTAGATATTTTAGAATTATTACATGTATTTGTAAGGAGTGAGAGCTTAATGATCGAACCAAGGCGGCCCTGACCACAACCTGGAATGGGGCTAATACCACAGGGAGGAACTCTTCAACCTCAAAAGTTGGTCTACCTATACATAACACTTGGATGTGACCCATGGAATGAATGGGCAATGATTGAAGTGGCGACAGACAAGTGGAGTGCTGTGTGATAGGTGGGTCCCAATCAAGTTAAAAGAGGAGTTCTACAGAGCAGTGGTGAGGCTCACTATGCTGCATGGATCAGAGTGTTGGGCAGTGAGGAAAGCCACGCAAATAGAATACAAGTACAGTAGAACTCCAATTATCCGAATCACTTGGGACCGGACCCCATTCGGATAATTGGATTTTTTCCAAAAGAAAAGGGGTCTAAATGGGAGAACATGGGAGAAAAAACTTATTTTTAAATAAAAAGAGCTTTTAATTAATTAAATGAAAAGACAACACTTTTACATATTAATTAACCTTCCGTCCACAAGGTGGGGTTTCGGCAAACCCCAGACCTACAAAATTGTGTCTACACATGTACCACTTTCTCCAATCTTAACCAAACTTTGAGTACCTGTTCTCCGGTGATTTCTTTACCTATCTAGGGAAGTTGGCAGGTCTCCTAAGTAATTAGCATATTTTATTTCTGGTTAAGCAATGCAACCCAAGTTACTACCAACATGGTTGGCTGGTCAGAAACACTGGTTACTAAGGCAGATATGGGAGCAGGATGTCCATAAGGATATGGTAGTGTCTGGGGTGGATGGGGACCTGGTGGGAGATAGGCAAGAGTGGAGGACTAGACCCTGCAGATCCGACCCTGTCATAGGTGGGATAAAGGTATGGTGATGATGATGTCTTGTCTTCTTGGGTAATAGAGAATTTTTACAGCATTTATTGCAGCATGGTATTTAATTCAATATCCATAACAATGCCCTTAATCTGAATATTTAAGCCTTGAAAATCAAAATGTCTTTTGGGATCATGACAGACCCCCACCTTGTAGTTTGTGCCAGAAATCGTCACCTTGTGGACGGAAGGTTAAGCGTACTTAAAATGGCTCTACATTAGTACAGTATGTACGTGTACCATACTGTAAATGAAAGTCATTGCTTGCTGAACATCTCGGTCAAAGTAAGCTGTTTGACTGTCAGGATCCGTTTTCAGGCAGCCAAGTCGCGCATTGCTTTGAAAATCGCAGTACGTTTCCTTGGGATGATAGGAGTTCAGAAAATTGGAGTTCTACTGCAGCTGAGATGCAAATGCTGCAGTACATGAGTTGGGTGCCAAGAGCTGATACGATTAGGAATGCGTATATGAGAGGTAGCTGGGGTGGGGGACATTGCGGAGAGTAGATTGAGGTGGGGGACATTGCGGAGAGTAGATTGAGGTGGGGGACATCGCGGAGAGTAGATTGAGGTGGTATGGACAGATAATGCGAAGAGGGGAGGAGGAGCTCGTTAGGTCCATTACAGGGATGCAGGTGGTTGGAGGCATCCGAGGCAGTGGAAGACCAAACAAGACGTGAGAGCAAGTTGTGCATAAGGATATGAGAGTGGGGTTGGCGGGGACCTGAATGGAGGGCTAGAGCCGGCAGACTTGACCCCATAACCGACGAGATAAGATGATGGTGAACCAGCCATGTTACACTTATGACCAACAGTTCCCCCATCAGGCCCCTTCAACTTTCCCTCTCTCCATCTCTCTGTTTCCCTTTCCTTTCTCCCTCTATCAGTCTCTTTTTTCCCTTTCTTTTCCCCCCTCTCTCCATCTCTTTTTTCTCCTTTCTTTCCCCCTCTCTCCATCTCTTTTTTTCCCCTTTCTTCCCCCCTCTCTCCATCTCTCCTTTCCCCCCTCTCTCTCCATCTCTCTTTTTCCCTTTTCATTCCTTTTCTTTCTTTCTCTTATCCCCGTCTCTCTTTTCCCTCTCTCTATCTTTACATTTCTTTCTCCCTTCTCTCTCTTCCCCTCTATTTCCTTCTTTCCCCTCTCCCTCTTTTCACTCTGTTTCCCCTTTCTTTCTCACTCTCTCCCTGTATGTTTGTTTGTTTGTTGGAGTTTAAGGTCCCGTCAACTACAAGGTCATTAGAGACCTGTCCACTGCATAGTTCTAATGCAGAGACTGCACAGACACTACACTAATGCGACGATTATTGGGTATTAGCAGTACCCAGCTTTCCCAAGCGACCACCCATGTCAGTACTAACTGGGCTTGCGTTGCTTAACTTCAGTGATCAGACGAGAACTGGTGTGTCCAACGCAACTCACCGCTCCCCTCTCCCTGTATATTTTACCTCTGTCTTTTCTTCACCCTCTTTTCCCCTCTCTCGTCTGCCCTTTCACTTCCTCTCTCCGCGACATGGTTCTATACCACCAGTTTCCCTCTCATGTATTCTTGCTTTCCACTTTAGGTTTCTTCCATTGACCCAAACTGAAGGATTCCCACCATACTAAGAGTTAAAAAGGAGCAGAAGGCCAGGACCAGCCTTAGAGGGCGAGGTCGGGCACTCCCCGAGGCCGGTAAACAAATAGGGGTGCCTAGATCGAAAATGTTTTAGTGCATAAGCAATTTCAAATTTTTAATAAACTTTACTTGAATACATTCTACATTTTTCTATCACTTTCGCCAAAATGGCAGTGCCTAATCGTCTTGCGCCCCAAATATACCCAAATCCAATAGGGATAGACCACGTATTGCACAATGAAGGATAAAGGCCCTAGAAAGAGTTTGCCCGAGGGCGTCTCAAACCAAATGCCGGCGGCACTGCAGGTGGCATGTGTTAGTATACAGGCATAGCTAGTAGCCCAGTAACCCTACCTTGGGTTTCTTTGATGGTGTTTTAGGGCCCTTCAAGTTCAAGGTCATTAGAGCTCCTTCCACCGCATAGTTCTTATGCAGAGACTGCACAGACACTAGACTAATGTGACGATTTTTAGGTATTAACAGTACCCAGTTTTCCCAAGCGGCCACCCATGTCAGTACTAGCTGGGGTTGCGCTGTTTAACTTCAGTGATCAGACAAGGACTGGGGTGTCCAATGAGTTCGCCGCTCCCCCTGCCTTGGGCAGTCAGATGATTGAAACGCTTGCGTTCTAATTAATAGGAATGGAGAGAGTTTCAGATACCTAAAAGTGATAGTCTGAATGTTGCCAGCACATGTGAGCTATGTCGTCGTTATTACCAACTGTTTTCAACATTCCTGTCAGCACGAATGTGTCTGGTCTGACATACATTGCCAACACCTGTTTCAAACAAAGTTGGTAGGTCCTAACTGCTTAACAGTAGCAGTCAGAAGTTGTCATTACCACACGAATTGCCGCTTGGCTATAAATAAAACGGAAAAGTACTGCAAAGAGCTGAAATTCAGCACGTTATGTCATTATCACATTCTTGTTCTGTCTGTGGCAGGGGCTGGTCTGTGGACTCTGGCCTTTACCACTTCACCTCTATTCTCCCAACTCTTTTGCAATGTCTCCCTCATCTCCAATACTTATTAAGAGCATTAAAATTCGGGGTGTCGGCTGCCGGCTGCCTAAAACTGTCCAAAGAATGGCCCGTGTGCTCCTGAGACAAAAAGTACGCACCCGACACTGCTATGGGCAGAAAAAGGGTTGGTTTTAAATTGCAGAAAGTGATTTGCTTAGACTACAGGTGGCACATCTCCAGATGGCGTATAGCGAATTCCGCGTAGAAGAGGTTCTTTCACACCTTGCTCGCAGCCGGCCGTAGGCTAGGGCTGATATCGTGCACACTATAAAGTGGAGTCACAGCGTTACTTCCCACCTGACGGAAGGCACACTAGGGACTTCTCTCTTGCCCAAAAGAAGTCTTCCCACTTCGATCCAGTATCTACCCCAAGCCTACCCCTGGAGAACTGCAAAGGTGAACTGCTAGGTGGCGGATAAGGGAGTCCCCATTGCGCGTGGAAGGGTTGGCTAACGGGACACCTAAGGGGTAACCTAAGCAGAGAATCCTTTCATTGGTGGAAGGCAGGAGAGAAACAACATATACCCCAAGGACCAACCACTTGGGGCGGGACCCCAATTTACAAACCCAAAAAATGGCATTGAAAAAGAAAAACGTGCAAGAGGCCAAAACATCAGCACGAGGGTCGTCAGGGGTGAGCAAGTGGGTCCTGGGCCGTCGTCATCATGCATCGGCAGTACCATGAGAGTTGCAGCAGTGACTCACACTACAGTTAATGCAACCAGTATCTTCTGCTGGGTAGGCCACAGACAGCCTGTTCAATATTCCTGGGGGTTCCAGATGCCTGCCTAGGGTGCCTTTAGTCAGGGCTTCTCACAGACCAAGGGAGCACATTTTAGGCGTGAATACGGTTGTACGAAAGGATATGATAATGTGTGGGGTGAATTGGAGCCTAATTGGACATAGGCGAAAGTGGAGGGTCAGAATCCGCTGCATATCCTGCAACTTGCGGAGTAAGGGCATGATGATGAGGGTACAGAATGATTCCTTAGCAGGCGGGAGTGGAGGGTCAAGACCCACAGATCTAACCCTACCACAGGCGGAATAAGGGTATGATGATGCCTTGTTGCATGTAGAAAGGTTTTTTTTACGTGCAAGCCACATGCTATGACTCCACACAGGAGGAATAGAACGCGCAGACCAGAACCTGCCACAGGCGGAATGTTTACAGAAACGTGGGACGGTGGTGTCTCTGAGATGTGCTCATTTTTAGAACTGTGAACTGAATTGTGAACATTTGAGGCTGTTGTGCCTGCATTCAATTCTCGCAATTCGCTGCTTTCAACAAACAGAATTGAGATAAGCGCTTGCAGCTGGTGCACCAGCTGAATCATTTATAAGCTGCACACTATGCGTTTTTCTCCGCGCGTCGACATCGGCGTATTTTTTTCAAAGACAAAAAATCCATGGAAACGAATGGCATAATTAGTCTACCTTAATTAAAACTGTCCTAAAATCGAAACCAGTCTCACGTAACGCATAATCAGGTGTTTTTATTATCTTTGCCTCTTGAATTAAGCCTCTCCTTCAAGGGCACCTTTCGGCGGGAAGGAAATGACACTGGGGCTCCATGTCCCGTGCTTTCTGCATGTTACAGAACTCTTTTATACATCATCATCATGGATTGCCCTCCTCATTCCGAATAATGCAGAGTCGAATAATGCTCAGCCTTTAGGGCCCTTCAACTATAAGGTCATTAGAGCCCCGTCCACAGTGTAGTTCTGATGCAGAGACTGCACAGACACTACACTAATGCGACGATTTTTGGATACTTGCGGTACAAGCGGCCACCCATGTCAGTACTAGCTGGGGTTGCGTTGCTTAACTTCAGTGATCACACGAGAACTGGTGGGTCCAACGCAATTCGCCGCTCGCAGCGGGTGCCGACCTAATACTGCAGCATCATTGTTTGCTTATCATGGGCCTACTTTTCTTCACTGGGGCCCTTTCAGTTGAATGGCCACTTCCGAAACCTGCGCTTACCGTTGAATGAGAGGTGCAGTTTGTTTAACGTTACCATTGCATGTAAATGGCCGCTTTCTACAAAAATGAAACCATTAACCCTCATTCCGCCTATGGCAGGGTGAGGGGTGAGGAACCCATTCATGTCATACATTGGTGATTTGTCGACGCAGTCGACGGGGCTCTAATGACAATTTTTGTTGAAGAGCCCTAAAACACCGACCCGATAAAGAAACCATCTGTCTCGACCAGGATTGAACCAGCGACCTTATACTCCAACGTGTCTTTGGTCCCGAACGTGACGAGTTATTGCAAGAAAACAGCGCGCCTGAATGTTGTGTTCGTTCATTGGTGTTTTAGGGCACTTCAACTACAAGGCAATAGAGTCCCATCCACTGCATAGTTCTAATGAAGAGACTGCACAGACGTCACACTAATGCGACGATTTTTGGGCATTAGCAGTACCCAGTTTCTCCAAGCGGCCAATCACGTTAGTACTAGCTGGGGTTGCGTTGCTTAACTTCAGTGATCAGACGAGAACTGGTGTGTCCAACCAAGGCCCTCCTAAACAGAGGAGGCTTTGGTCCAACGCGATAAGCCGCTCCCATCTGAACGTCGAGCCACCGGCGTAGCCAGGGGCAGTATTCTATGTGTTAAAACACCTCCCGATATTTCCGGGAAACTCTTTTGAACGATGGGAAAAAAAGTTTGTCCCCAGGGAAGGGGTACTAATTGGTTGGTTTGTTGGTGTTTAAGGTCTCGTCAACTACAAGGTCATTAGAGACCCGCCCACTGCATAGTTCTAGTGCATAGTCTGCACAGACACTACACTAATGCGACGATTATTGGGTATGAGCAGTACCCAGCTTTCCCGAGCGACCACCCATGTCAGTACTAACTGGGCTTGAGTTGCTTAACTTCAGTGATCAGACGAGAACTGGTGTGTCCAATGCAACTCGCCGCTCCCAAGGGGTACTAAGTTTATTGACATAACACCCCCCCCCACCCCAGAAGCATTTTCCTGGCTACGCCACTGCGTCGAGCAACCCTAGAATTCGCAGGGGGGAATACGAAATCAGTGTTAAGATAATGAAATGCAGTGTGAAATGAGGAGGTGAGGAAAGAAAAGACCCTCACCCAAATGGAAAAATGTGCCTAATTAAGTGAAAATGAACTCCGCCAGTTTTTGTAGTTGTTTCGTAACATGTAATCAAAATGCTTGCCAGTCATCATCGTGAAGAGCAGAGCGGTAAAGTTAACTGTCAGACGCACTCCAGCACAACGTTTACATAATTTGAAATTTAACTGCAAATTAGATTAGATGCCAGGTAGACTTTTTTCCGTGTAGAACGAGTTTCTATTTCTTAAATGCTGCAAATAATATAGAATTACGCATCATTTTTGTCTAGAGGGTGATTACAACTTCTATCTCAGTTACCATCTCCAAAATTAACACACTCGAAAGGGCACTTAATACAACACACTGCAGATGTAATAACATTCCGGCACGAATCTAATATGGCGAAGGAGGAAGAGTCGTAACGTAATTACGTCACGTAGGGCCCTAACTGAGACGCTTTTATTATGTTGATTATTGAGTTTTACAACACGGGCTTATCACCCAACTAAACTACAGACAGAACCGTAGACAGGATTAAATGCAGACAGATTATGTAAAAAATATCCACAAACGGCAGCCATGATTGTTCTATCAACATCCGGGCTGAATCTCGATGACGTCGGATGTCGCCCCCGGAAGGATTACAAGGCAGGCAGATCACAAAATTTCCAAATGCGGGGAGCGGCGAATTGCGTTGGACACCCTTTTCCCGCCTATGGCAGGGTCGGGTACCCATTTGTCCCTCTGAATGGACACAGGGTGACATATTGGTCACAGTTTTTTCTGCAGCCGGTTGCCGGTCAAAGCTGCAACCCTACGGTTATTTATCGTCGGTCTAGTGTTCGTTGGGGAATGCCACCGACGTTGGACACACCAGTTCTCGTCTGATCACTGAAGTTAAGCAACGCAAGCCCAGTTAGTACTGACACGGGTGATCGCTCGGGAAAGCTGGGTACTGCTAATACCCAATAATCGTCGCATTAGTGTAGTGTCTGTGGAGTATATGCATTAGAACTATACAGTGGACGGGTCTCTAATGACCTCGTAGTTGACAAGTCTCTAATGACCTCGTAGTTGACGGGACCTTAAACTCCAACAAACAAACAAACAAAACCGACGCCAGGGGGCGAGCTCCTACACCTGGAAATTTTGCCTCATCTACCCGTTGCGTAGTAGAGAGGGTTCTTTTACGTGCAAGTGCCATCGTACACCCACACGGGACCTCGGTTTTACTTCTCATCCGAAAGAAGGCACACTCGCGGCTTCTCTCTCGCCCGAAAGAAGCCGACCCACCACGGTCCAGTATCGAACCTAGAACTACTGGCGCAGTTGCCGAGCGTGCTAACCACTACGCCACCGCGGCGGGTCTTACACCAGTTCTCGTCTGATCACTGAAATTAAGCAGCACAATCCCAGCTAGGCCGCTTGGGAAAACTGGGTACTGCTAATACCCAAAAATCGTCGCATTAGTGTAGTGTCTGTGCAGTCTTTGCATCAGAATATGCTGTGGACGGGGCTCTAATGATCTTTGTAGTTGAAGGGTCCTAAAACACCAAAAAACAACAACTCCAAATGCGACTTTTTTCTATTACAAGAAAAGCATTAGGCCCGGTGCACACATGCGATCTTTGTTCGTGCAGGTGCCACAGGAACACTGCAGCGACGCTGCAGTAATTCAATGCAAACATGCAGTGAAATGTCGCCAGTACTCATTTGGCAACTGTCCAGAAGGCGTGCCCGTTTTGCCTACCGTTGGGCCATGGTGAAGCGGAGAGGAGAGAGGCGATGAAAGAGGTGCGATATGCAACTATTAAAGCAGAGACATGCATGGCCATGGTGGAATCAGCAGGGCCGGCCTTCTCTATAAAGGGGCCCGGGTACAAAAATCCTTTTGGGGCCCCAAAATATTTTTCCAATAGTAAAAATAAAAGGATTCAGAGTAACTGGACTCCTCTTAGATGCCCTCCTATCCCATTCTGAGATCCTTCCTAATTTTGGAAGGTATTACATTTTGTGCCAATGAAAAACATGAGCGATCCGTTTATTTAGCTTAGACCAGCGGTCTTCAAACTGTGTTCCGTGGAACCACAGAATTCCGCAATACATCTCTGGGGGTTCCGCGAGTCAAAATGAAAATTCGTTAGCAACGGCAAGATATACTTTTCTAATTGTGGGATGGGGTCCTCCCCAAAACATTTTATAGTTCTAAGGGTTCCGTGAGTCGACAAAGTTTGAAGACCACTGGCTTAGATGATAGTTTAAGCAGTCCGTTGCCAACCAAACTTGCAATCCCTATGCTTATTTATCGCCGGCCCGTTAAGGCACTCCGACGCCACGGGGTGAGGAGCCCCTAAACCTGGGAATGTTGCCAATATGCACATTGAATGTAGAAAGGGTTCATTTCCGTGTAGTGGTGACATTGTTCACCCGAGACGGTAGACTCCAGCTTTACTTTCCATTCGACAAGAGGCACCACGCGTGTCTCCGTCGGTGTCGCCCTGTCTCTGTCTCCCTGTGTCTGTGTCTCTTTGTCTCTCTCGCACAGCCTCTTTCTCTCACTGACTCTCGTTGTCGCCGTCCTTCTCTCGCTGTCTTTCACTCCTCTTCGCTCCTCCACGTATCTCTCTCTCTCTCTCTCTCTCACTTTTTCGCTCGCTGTCTGTCTCCCTTCGGCGTGTCTCTCCCGCAAGGCATCTGTCTCGGCATTTCTCTCACTGACTCTTGTTCTCGCCATCCCCCACTCTCTCTCTAACTCTCGCTCTCCCTTACTCTCGCTCTCCCTTACTCTCGCTCTCTCTTACTCTCGCTCTCTCTTACTCTCGCTCTC
>JAAFCE010005724.1:6836884-6904441 GCA_013389805.1 Trigoniulus corallinus
CCGAGTGCACCTTCTTTCGGGCTAGACAAGGCCCCGAGTGCACCTTCTTTCGGGCGAGAGAAAGCCCCGAGTGCACCTTCTTTCGGGCGAGACAAGGCCCCGAGTGCACCTTCTTTCGGGCGAGAAAAGGCCCCGAGTGCACCTTCTTTCGGGCGAGAAAAGGCCCCGAGTGCACCATTTTTTCGGGCAAGAGAAGGCTCCGAGTGCACCTTCTTTCGGATGAGAGAAGGCACCGAGTGCATCTTCTTTCGGGCGAGACAAGGCCCCGGGCTCACCTTCTTTCGGGCAAGAGAATGAACCGAGTGCATCTTCATTCGGATGTGAAGTAAAACCGAGGTCCCGTGTGGTGGGTGATGACATTCACACGTAAAAGAACCCTCTCCTCAATGGGACGAGTAGACGAGGCAAAATATCTAGATATAGGAGCTCGCCCCCTAGCGTCAGTGGGACTCCCCAATGAACAGTAGACCAACGATATATAAGTATAGGGGTTGCAGCTTTGGTCGGCAACCGGCTGTGGAAAATCACTGTCCAATAGATCGCCCTTGTGTCCATTCAGAGGGACAAGATGGGTACCCGACCCTGCCATAGGCGGGAAAAGGGTTGAGTTCCTTATTGGATAGACACATGGGCGATCTGTTGGACGACTGCGACCATCGTTGGCCTGCTGTTGATTGGGGCACGCCACCGAACTCGTATACCTGGGAATTTGGCCTTTTCCGTGCAGTGGTGATATCGTACACCGTACGGTAGGCGCCGGTTTACTTCCTTGTTTGTTTGTTGGTGTTTTAGGGCCCTTCAACTGCAAGGTCATTAGAGGCCCGTCCACCGTGTAGTTCTTATACAGAGACTGCACCGACACTAGCGGTACCCAGTATTCCCAAGCGGCCACCCATGTCAGTACTAACTGGGGTTGCGTTGCTGAACTTCAGAGATCAGACGAGAACTGGTGTATCCAACGCAATTTGCCGCTCCCGGGGTTTGCTTCCGGGGTTTGCGAGGCCCTACAGCTAGGAATTTCCCAATCTAATGATTTGCCCCATGTAGTGCAGCAGGAACATCGCAATTACCATCCTGTAAAAACACTTCAGGCCTAGCTTGCCTGATAGCCTGGAGGTCGCCACGGAGGGCTAACGAAAAGGATCTAAATAGTGATCCAGGGGAATGGCTGGATACCAAGGTTTCAGCTCATTACTAGTAACCCTTTTCCCGCCTATGGCAGGGTCGAAAATCTATTTACTGCGTTGGAACAGAGAATACACTGTAAATTGAACGTTATTTTGACGCAGCCGGCTCTTTTCCCACCCCTGACAGGGTGAGGTGCCCATTTTTACCCCACTGCGACCTGTTGGACAACACTTGGACGCAGCCGGCTGCAAACTTAATACTTATTTATCGTCGCCCTATTTTTCTTTCGTTGGGGCACTTTTCCTCCATCGACTTTTCCTACACCTGGAAACTTTGCCGAACTGCATGCAAGGTTTATTCCGTGTAGTAAAGGGCCTTTTCCACGCAGGGGTGACACCGTACGCACACATACTACCGTTTTTTGAGGGCTTACTAAGAGGATTTCTCTCGCCCGGAGGAGGCCATCTGCCTAGGTCCAGGATCGAATCTGGAACTACTGATCCCCCATTGCTGTATAGCATTGCTTATTGAACGTCGGTTTATTTTCGGAGTGGGGGGGGACCTCCGAAATCCGGAAATTTCGCCGATCTACATGCGACAAAGATACTTTGCGTACAGTGGTGACGTCGAACACACCATACAATAGGTCACCAGCATTTCTTTCCGTCAGTAAAAAGGCGCTCTTGGGACTCTCCCACTTCGCCCTTGAGACCATCTCAGCAGACCAGGATCGATCCTGCATCTGTGGACTCTCTTCTGCGCCAAAGATACAGATGACACTTACCAAAACTTTGAGTTTTTAAATGCCTGACAATAAAATTACCGAATACGAACCTAAGGAGACGGGGATCCCGCCTCACTGGCGCTGAAGGCAGCGTTCTCGATTACTGCGTAAGTGATATTAGGTTCGATACTGGATCGAAGTGGATGGCTTCTTTCGGGCAAGAGAGTTTTTTTTCTTTCGTTGGTATTTTAGGACCCTTCAACTACAGCGGTCATTAAAGCCGCCCCCCACACAGTGTAGTTCTGATGCAGAGATCGCACAGACACCACACTAGTGCGACGATTTTGGGGTATTAGCAGTACCCAGTTTTCCCAAGCGACACCCATGTCAGTACTAACTGGCGTTGCGTTGCTTAATTTCAGTGATCGGACGAGAACTGGTGTGTCCAACGCAATTCGCCGCTCCCGTACAATGGATGGCGTGCTCCACTTTCTGCGCCAGTGGTTCCAGCAGTCTGCACTACACTGTTAGACGATTTGGGTAATAGCAGTACCAAGTGTTCCCAGGCGGTCACCCATGCTAGTACTAGCTGGGGTTGCGTTGCTTAACTTCAACGATCAAACGACAACTGGTGGGTTCAATGCAATACACCCGCTCCAGGCAAGAGAGAGGCCCCGAGTGCGCTTTTCGTCGGGTAGATGAGACGAAATTGCCAGATATTGGAGCTCGCCCCCTAGCGGCGATGAGTTCCCCAACGAACAGCAGTTTGTTTGTTGGTGTTTCAGGGCCCTTCAACTACAAGGTCATTAGAGCCCCGTCCACAGCATAGTTCCTATGCAGAGACTGCACAGACACTGCACTAATGTGACGGCTTTTGGGTATTAGCAGTATGTACCCAGTTTTCCCAAATTGCGTGGTTCAGCTGCATGGTGCAGCAAAGTTGCGTGGTGCAGCTGCATGGTGCAGCCAAGTTGCGTGGCGCAGCTGCATGGTGAAGCCAAGTTGCGTGGCGCAGCTGCATGGTGCAGCCAAGTTGCGTGGCGCAGCTGCATGGTGCAGCCAAGTTGCGTGGTGCAGCCAAGTTGTGTTGGACACACCAGTTCTCGTGAGATCACCGAAGTTAAGCAGCGCAAGCCCACGTTAGTACCAACATGGGTGGTTGGTAAAGAACGTTGGGTGCTGCAAATTTCCCCTCTCCTATGTCCACTACCTACCTCCTCATCTCTCACGAGCAGCCTCCCAAGGGTTCGTCCTGTTACGGCTGCTTGGCTAACTCCCCAACCCATTAAATGAATCCAAATCCAAGCGGCCGCCCATGTCAGTACTAGCTGGGGTTGCGCTGCTTAACTTCAGTGATCAGACGAGAACTGGTGTGTCCAACGCAATTCGCCGCTCCCCCAACGAACAGCAGGCCGACGATAAATAAGCATAGGGATTGCATCTGTGGTCGGCAGCCGGCTGCGGAAAATTACCGTCTAACAGGTCCAATCAGCGAGACAGAGATGGGTCCCCGACCCGGTCAGGGGCGGGAAAAGGGTTTGTAGTGTTTTTAACGTGAGGCGAGGAGGCGAGCCAGCGTAGTGCAAGTTCAAAAAGCTAAGCGGCTCTACCAGTAGTTGAATGACCCATTAAAATAGAGTACATTTAGTGGCTTTTTCTGAAATGTAAGGCACGCAAATAGGACCTTTATGACCCCACGTCATGCCCCACGGGCCTACTTGGATGGTTGCAGAGATCATTATTGAATAACGAGTAAAAAAATCCCAAAATTAATTCTCAAATGTATCGCCGAACACGAATCACTCCTGTAGTAGCACGACAAGATGCCATCTTAGTATTAGTTAAGTCCACGGTTCAATTCCCAGCACGATAATAAAACCAAAATTTCCGGTAGTTGGCCACCGCAAGTAAAAGCAATTTCAAGACGTAACGACCCACTTCATTACTTCAGTTATATAGCCTCTAGACAATGCTCCTTTTCGCGCGTTACTCACAGGCCCTTACGAAGAGACATCAGTGACATTTTCTCTAGAGGGAAGGGGGTCCGGGGCAGAGAAGAGGTGAAAATGGATAGGACTTCTACTTATCTGTACCTAAGAAAACACATTCTGAAACGCCCATAAAGATGCCCATGGACGGGATGCCCGGGGACGACGGCCTGCCGAGTCGATTTTTCAACTAGGACATTCAAAATACTGGAGGAGCGCTTATTTAAGGTTTGCACGGACGGCCCTGATGATTATAGTACCGGCCCTGATCTGATATTACGTTAATTTTTTGAAGGAGTAGGGCAGAAAAAGGAAAACAGGGCGTCATACCTGCTTCAGAATTGAACCCACGCATATCATGAGGATCGGGCAGAGGCATCGCCGGCCCAGGAGATACTTTACGGTTAATTATAGCGCAAAAGTTATGGGATAATATCCGGGCCTGGGAAATTTCACTCCATCGTTTTAGGGAGCGGCTTATTGCGTTGGACACACCAGTTCTCGTCTGATCACTGAAGTTAAGCAGCGCAACCCCAGCTAGTACTAACATGGGTGGCCGCTTGGAAAAACTGGGTACCGCTAGAATCCAAAAATCGTCGCATTAGTGTAGTGTCTGCGCAGTCCCTGCATCAGAACTATACAGTGGACGGGGCTCTAATGACCTTAGTAGTTAAAGGCCCTCCTCCTCCTCCGAGCAGCCTTCTTAGGGCTCGGCCTGTTTTGGCGACTTGGCTTACTCCCCAACCCATTAAGGAAACATACTAACAACCTAATATACTAACCCCTGCTAGCACTAACATGGGTGACCGCCTGGGACGGCCAGCCCGTATGCCCCTTTGGTCCGAAGTGGGAAGTTAAGCCGGGGCCCCGTGTAGGTTATACGACGTCACCTATAGCCGGAAACAACTCTTTCCGCTGGAGAAAAATGCTCTTCCACCGACGCAAGACGGCGGGCTAACTGGTAATTTTGCCGATCTACGACAGCGCCTGCTCTAGCACTTATGCCGCCCCGGACAAAAAGACAAATTGCCGTCCCGGGCAAAAGGACCAATTGCCGCCCATTTGAAGCAGCGGTCTGTTCTCACATTTACACCCAAAATGACGCCCCGGACAAAAGGGCCAATTGCTGCCCATTTGAAGCAGCGCTCTGTTCTCACTCTTACAGCCAAAATGGCGCCCCGGACAAATGTCCGGATTGCCCTCCCCCCTTAGAGCGGACCCTGTATATGTTTTTCCATGTAGAGAGGGTTCTCTTCTGTGTAGTAGACCCTACACAAAAGTGTCCTGGTGCCACGCCGTTACTTCCCATCGGACGGCAGCGCACTTAGACATTCCCCCCGTATAAGAAAGGAGCTGCTAACAACGGCCAGGAACGAACCTGCAACCACCGAGGCACGACTGAAACGCGAGCCACCAATTCCCGTGGATATGTGCCGTGTCCCGCCGAATGGATATGTCCCGTGTAGAGTTTGTAAAAGGGGCAAAGGTTTGACATATTTACATTACGACTGAAGCGCATTTAAGCTTGCCCCTCCTTTCTTCTGAATCAAGGACATTTACCTCCACCAGGATCGAACCTGAGATCACGGGCTGACATGTCCCAGCCCTTCTTAGACAACAAGCCATCGACTTTCGCCAGGAGCGAACCCGAGTGCTTCGAATTCAGGAGATGAGCGCGCTGTTTCATTGGTGTTTTAGGACCCATCAACTACAACGGTTATTAGAGCCCCGTCCATTGCGAAGTTCACACGCTGAGTGTGCACAGACACTACGTTGTTACGACGATTTTTTTGGGTTTTAGCAGTGCCCAGTGTTCCCAAGCGGTCACCCATGCTAGTACTGACTGGGGTTGTGTTGCTTAACTTCAGTGATCAGACGAGAACTGGTGTGTTCAACGCAATACAGCCGCTCTTTGCCTGTTGCCCGCGATCAACTTGCGCGAGCGGAAGTAATCCTGGCAAGAGACCGACTGAAAGTAACGTGCCTGGTATTTTTCCCCCAATTCTGTTCAAGGTCAAGGGTGAGGAAGACGTCAAATATTTCGAATTATCCAAGACAAAATTAAGCAATGCATTTTTGATGACAGATTCTGAACTCGGCTCAGGATGACAGGACCAGTGCTGAAGGACACCCTTCAGAACTTCCGCAATATCTTGAGAGGACGAGAACCACCGACCAGGATCGATCCTACGAATCAGTCAAGATTTCGATGCTAGCATGGGCTATCGCATTAGCATATCGCAGGTTGCAATTGGGGCGTGGTTTGGATTTGATTTTGTTAGCAAAGGCCGGTCTCCCTACTGCTGAAGGAAAGGTACCGAAACCAAGAAGCGAACTCCTACACCTGAGAATTTTGCCGACCCACCCATATCCTTTGCTCCACCGAAAAAGGGTTTCTTCAGTGCAGTGCTGACATTGTAGACACCACAAAAAAGCGACCCGACCCAGCCAGGGTCGATCCTGCAACCCTGAACTCACGAAGTGAAGCAGACTAACAACCGATCTACTGAGACTGCCGGAGCAGTCTTAGGCCACTAAGGATGCACAGAAATTTAAAGAAAGCCAATGCATCCATGCTCCAGGGTATTGGATCCTTGAACGCTTACCTGATATCCCAATCTATTTCCTACCAGCCCTAAACTGCCGGTAAACTCTTGTAGTTACACATGGGCACTCCCTGAAGTGATCAATTGACCTACTGGCCATAACTGGCCGCTCCCCCAAGGATAAGAAAAAAGTCCTAAAGAGTTCTTACCTAGGGCAAACTTGACTCCAGTCCAGGCTTGTTTAAAAAGATTGACCACACGACGATAGACCGATTTCGGCGGATGTGAAGGAGTCGAATGCCGACAGGTGGATGATCTCGAAGGTCCAGAAGAGGAACCAGGTGGAGCCCTGGCAGAATGTGAAGTCACCATCCCATACATGGCTGTCCAAAAATTTGGGGGGGAGGGGGGGAAACAAAAGTTTGATGTTGTCAACAACACTGTTTCAACACTTGTGGCAACACAGGCCCGATCACTACACTGTCTACCATTCCCGCTTGTTTGCGGCTCGTATTTTGTTATGCTCGGTGCTTGTTCGCCCTCTCCACTTCCGATTGCAGTGTACGGAATGGCAACCGATGTACTACGGTTAATAATAAAAATGCTGGATGCCAACCAGTTGCCATGGTAACTAAGTTGCTAAGGTAACTGTGGGACAAGTTTAGATCATTAGCCATTACGATTGGCCTACTGAGCCGCCAAAAACGTGAATGAACAGCGAACAGTTGGCGGAGGCGGCGGCAGCAACGACGACGACGACGACGACAACGGCGACCACTACGTGCTCTTTGCTGCTGTGAAGATTCCATTTTAATTAATGTGCACGGATCCAACTGTTGGATTAATGTCTGCTGGATCCAGCCAAGTATCACGTGGACCTGTGGGGCCCTGTGCAAACTAATGATGCGGGGTCCTGTGCTGTCGCACAGTTCGCACACCCATCACGCCGGCCCTGACAGTCATCCGAAGTGGCCAAAAATCTGGATAATAAAACAGAGACAAACGGCTGGAATGATAATTAAGAAAATGACCATTTCATACTGTCTCGGGAGTTAGCCTACTTCAATGAATCCATGGTTCCAGGGCCGTTCTTTTTCGTTTTATTGGTGTTTTAGGGCTCTTCAACTACAACGGTCATTAGAGCATCGTCCACTACATAGTTCTAATGCAGAGACTGCACAGAAACTACGCTGTTGCGACGATTTTGGGGCATTAGCAGTACCCAGTGTTCCCAAGCGGTCACCCATGCTAGTACTAACTAGGGTTGCGTTGCTTAACTTCAGCGATCAGACGAGAACTGGTGTGTCCAACGCAATACTGCCGTTCGTTTTAGGGTCGATCCTGACCGACATGGATGGCTTCCCTTGATCGGTAGGAATGCCCAATGGGAGCGGTAAATTGCGTTGGACACACCAGTTCTGGTCTGATCACTGAAGTTAAGCAGCGCAACCCCAGCTAGTACTGACACGGGTGGCCGCTTGGGAAAACTGGGTACTGCTAATATCCAAACATCGTCGCATTAGTGTAGTGTCTGTGCAGTCTCTGCATAAGAACTAATCTGTGGGCGGGGTTCTAATGACTTTTGTAGTTGAAGGGCCCTAAAACACCAACAACTAAGGAATGCCCAAAGTGTGTTTAGGACAACAGCAAAGCCAAAGTGTCGAACTCCCTCGATTGGGAACTCGGTACCTTACCGTGCTGATGTCACCACTGCACGGAAAAGAACCCTTTCTACATGGTGTGTAGCACATCCCTAGAGCAACTACTGACCCTTTTCCCGCCTAGGGATCAGTCGGATATCCATTTTTGTCCCTCTGGACGGACACATGAGCGATCTGTTGGCTCACGGGGACACGATTTTATTCCCCATCCGACGGAAGCGACAGTCAGGGTTCTCTCTCCCTCGCCCGAAAGAAGCCCAACCTACCTCGATCCACCATCGAACCTGAAACTACTGACGCAAAACTCCAGCACGCTATCCTCTACGCCACCGAGGCGGACTGCCTCGCCTGGCTGGAGTCCCCCCCCCCAGTCAGAGTTATCTCACCAACCAAAGGGCCAAATCATAGCTTAGCGTCGTGGAATGCGGAAACCCTTACAGGGAAAGCAGGAAAACTAGTTAGGTGGGAGCGGTAATACCTAAAGATATTGCAGTGCGTGGAGTGGAGGAGAACGTCGTGGGACACAGGTAGGAGCGGAGGGCTAGAACCCGCAAACCCGACTCGACCACAGGCGGGATAAACGTATGATGATGAGCAACGAACGAGCTCTTAAAACTGGAAATTTTGCTGACCTATAGTGAATATTATTCCGACCTACCTCGGAGGCGCAATAGGTAGGGTGCAGAGGTTCTAGGTTCGATACTGGATTCAGGTGGGTTGGCTTCTTTCGGGCGAGAGATCCTTCGGATCAGAAGTAAAACTGAGGTCCCTTGTGGTGTACGATGGCATTTTCACGTCAAAGAACCCATTCCGAAAAGGAGGAGCTTGGTGGAGGGCCCCAAATAACAATAGACCGCCGAGAAATAGGAATAGGGGTTGCAACTTTGGTCGGCAGCCGGCTGCGGAAAGTACTATAAAATATAACACCCTTGTATCTATTCCGAGCAACACGATGGGTACCCGACCTTGCCATAGGCAGGAAAAGAGTTTGGATTTTGTTTGTTTGTGTTTAAGGTCCCGTCAACTACAAGGTCATTAGAGACCCGTCCACTGCATAGTTCTAATGCATAGACTGCACAGACACTACACCAATGCGACGATTATTGGGTATTAGCGGTACCCAGCTTTCCCGAGCGACCACCCATGTCCGTACTAACTGGGCTAGAGTTGCTTAACTTCAGTGATCAGACGAGAACTGGTGTGTCCAACGCAACTCGCCGCTCAAAGAGTTTGGAGGTAATAATTATACTGAATATTATTCCTTGCAGAGGTGACATCGGTTTTCGTTTCTGTTTCGTTGGTGTTTTAGGGCCCTTCAACCACAAGGTCATTAGAGCCTCGTCCATTGCGTAGTTCTAATGCAGAGACTGCATAGACCAGGGGTGGCGAACCTATTTCTACTTTGTTACAGGAAATGGAAATTTCACCAATCGATTAGTTTGGCTTTATGACCCGCCTCAGCAGCGCAGTGGGTAGCACGCTCGGTAACTGCGTCAATAGTTCTAGGTTCGATACTGGAGTGAGGTGGGTTGGCGTCCTTTGGTAGAGGCGCAGAGGCCCCGAGTGCGCCTTCTTTCGGAACCGAGGTTCCGTGTGGAGTCCGATGACATTTGCACGAAAAAAGGAACCCTCTCCGCTATGCAACGGGTAGATGAGTCAAAAATTTCCAGGTGCAGGAACTCGGTGGAATTGCCGGCGTCAGTGGAATACCCCAAAAAACAGTAGACCGACGATAAATAAACGTCGGAGTTTCAGCCTTGAGACAAGATTTCAGAGGGAAAAGATTTGTACCCGGTCCTGCCATAGGCGTTAAAAGGGTAAGTAGTTGTTAATTGGATTGGCTTTATATACTGTAGGTTATTCTGTATGTGTATAAACATGCCGTGTGCCAACAAAATTGAGCGGCGAATTGTGTTGGACACACCAGTTCTCGTCTGATCACTGAAGTTAAGCAACACAACCCCAGCTAGTACTGACATGGGTGGCCGCTTGGGAAAACTGGGTACTGCTAGTATCCAAAAGTCGTCGCATTTAGTGTAGTGTCAGTGCAGTCTCTGCATAATAACTATGCTGTGGACGGGGCTTTAATAACGTTTGTAGTTGAAGGGCCCTAAAACACCAATAAGCGAGCGAGAGCCAACAAAATTGTTATATGTGCCATCCGTAGAACGCGTGCCATAGGTTCGTCACCCCTGGCATAGACAGTACACCAATCTTTGGGTATTAGCGGTACCCAGTTTTCCCAAGCCGTTACCCATGTTAGTACTTGCTGGGGTTGGGTTGCTTCATCTCAGTGATCAGACGAGAACTGGTGTGTTCAACTCAATAAACCGCTCCTGCTACACCGGGTTACGGCTTTATTACCCTTCTGGACCGGAAGGTGCATTGAGGAGTTATGGCTGCCCTGCACCAAGGCAGAGGAACAAACGTCAAAACGTCAAACGACAAACGTCAAAAACCTACCTGAAAGTGACGTCAATTTTAAGATTTCTGCACCATGCTGATATTCAGAGAACAGAAGGCAACCTGACAACCCTGGGCTTTACATCTCATAAAAGCACTCTAATACCACATTTACACATTCGCGAATAAGACGAGGCGAGTGGCGAGTCGAGACTTTTCATCGAAATGTTCGCACTCATACTTTGGATGAGGAATGACTGTTCACACATTCGCCGAATGTCTCGTCAGATGGTCATTCTCCAATCACCTCGCCACTAGCGCCCTTTGACTCGTATTGTCTCGACAGCTAGTCATTCTCAAATCGCCTCAGGTCACTCGCGCCCTTTGACTCGTGTCAAAAAACCGCTTTCAACACCAGCGCCACGAATGGCGAGGCGAACCACGAGGTGAATTACTGCATTTACACATTCGCGAATATGACGAGGCGAGCATGTTCGACGAATGTGTGAACACTACATTCGTCATTCACCTCGTGGTTAGCCTCGCCATTCGTGGCGCTCGTGTTGAAAGCGGATTTTTTTTGACACGAGTCAAAGGGCGTGAGTTTGTTTGTTTGTTTGTTGGTGTTTAAGGTCCCGTCAACTACAAGGTCATTAGAGACCCGAAGGGCGTGAGTGACCTCAGGCGATTTGAGAATGACTAGCTGTCGAGACAATACGAGTCGAAGGTCGCTAGCGACGAGGTGATTGGAGAATGACCATCTGACGAGACATTCGGGGAATGTGTGAACAGTCATTCTTCATCCAAAGTATGAATGCGAACATTTCGACGAAAGTCTTGCCTCGTCATTCGACTCGTCTTATTCGCGAATGTGTAAATGCGGTAAATGACGAATATAGTGTTCACCCATTCGTTGAACATGCTCGCCTCGCCACTCGCCTCGTCGTATTCGTGAATGTGTAAATGTGTGGAAGAAAAAAATAAACAATTGGCACGCATGGCACGTCAGGAATGTTACGAGTAGCTGACAAAGAATCGTCTGCAACAAGATCAAATGATCCTTTCTACCTCCTTGAGAAAAGCAAAAGCAAGTGCTAACCATTTTTTTGCCTATTAAGCCCAGTGCAAAATTCGACGCAGTCTCTGCAGGGTGCCTCACCATAAATTTCTACGGCTCACATGATAGTATGTAGTTGGGCATGTTAAGTGGCAGGGTGACGTGACTCAGTGCCTGCGCCACATGACCCTGCGGAGCGCAGTGCCAATGCTGCAGTTTCCTGCGTGAAGTTGGCGTGACAATACAAAAATCGGTGCGAGGTGACGCAGGGTGTAGCAGTCCTGCGAAATTCTGCTAGCAGGCAATCACCGCACATTGAATCGCAGTTTTTCACCATACTTGCATCAAATAACAAGAGAACGTCTCTGCTTCGCACCGCTTTTTGTTATTGTCACTCAAATTTCATGCCCGAAACTGCGGCATTTGCACTGATCTCCGCAGGGTCACGTGGCGCAGTCACGTCACCCTGCGACTTAACATGCGCAACTTCCGTATTTATTCCAATAACAGCCGCCCTCTATTAAGCGCCGCACAATCAGGGCAAAAAAAGTAATAAACGCCGCCCTCCAATAATCGCCGCAGCGTTTTTTCACTAGTGGTAAAATATTTTTGGAAGAAACAGTGGCAGGAACGCCTGTGGCAGGTGCATTGCACGTAAAAGTCTCTCTACTACGCAACGGGTAAATGTGGCAAAACATTTCTAGGTGGAGGAGCTCGCCCCGTCCCCCTAACGTCGGTGGAATTCTCCAACGAACCAATGACCGGCGATAAATAAGCATAGGGGTTACATCTTTGGTTGGCAGCCGGCTGCGGAAAAACACCATCCAATAGATCTCCCTTGTGTCCATTCAGATGGACATGATGGGCACCCGACCATGCCAAATGTGGGAAAACGGTTAGAAGTTGCTTTTTGCTGCCTGTTACACAGTGGAGAGGGCAGTTTTACCCGTAAATGACGTCATGCACTGATCCAAAGGGACCTCAGTTTCAGGTTATCAGCCGGCTGCGTAAAAATGCTGTCCAACACCTCGACCGGAATTCTCAATCGGACAAAAGGTAACCCGATCTTCATCATCATCATCATCATCACACCCTTATCCCGCCTATGAATAGCCCAGTATGGCTGCTCAGTGCATTTTGTGGATAGAGTAACTTCAGGCAGGGATATGCGATACCTGTGGGTCTGCAAGGGCCTATGTTGGATACGTCCCTTACTACGCAGACAACGTCATCATAATCATCCTATACTTTTCCGCCTGTGGCAGGGTCGGGTCTGCAGGTTCCAGCCCTCCACTCCCGTCTATCTCCCACCAGGTTCCCGTCCACCCCACACACTACCATATCCTTACGGTATTGTGTAGTGGGTGTCCCCCTGCTCCGGGTGCTTCCAACCACTTACACTGCGATAATGGACCTAACGAACTCCTACTCCCCTCTTCGCATATCACCTTAATCTACTCCTCCTCATTTTTTTCCGCGATGTCCCCCAACCCCAGGCTACCTCTGATATACTCATTCCTAATTCACATTTCGGCTATTTGCATTCTATTGATGTGGCTCTTCCTCACTGCCCAGCACTCTGATCAATATAGCATAGCTGGCCTAACCACTGCCCTGTAAAACTTCCCTTACAACTTGATTGGGACCCTCCTATTATACAGGACTCCCCTTGCCTGTCTCCACTTCAACTTTCTCCATTAATTCTATGGGTCACATTGGAGTTTATCTCCCCATTGCTTTGGAACGTTGATCCTCAGTACTTTACCTCATGCACCTTTTTCACCAGTTCGCCCCTAGCAAGTACGGCATCATTATTTTCCTGTCCTTCCCAACTGAAAGCTAAATACTCTGTCTTCTTCATGTTTCTCTTTAGCCCTCCCTTTTCTACCGTCCCTCTATTATCGTTTAGGCTCTTCTCTACTTGCCCTTTGGAGTCACTAAGTTTCTCTTCATCGTCTGCGAATAACATTCACTGAGGGAGGGGCGAGTTGCGTGGTACACACCAGTTCTCGTCTGATCACTAAAGTGAAGCACCACAACCCCAACTAGTAATGACATGGGTGGTCGCTCGGGAAAACTGGGTATTGCTAATACCCAAAAATCGTCGCATTAGTGTAGTGTCTGTACTGTCTATGCATTAGAACTATGCAGTGGACGGGTCTCTAATGACCTTGTAGTTGATGGGACCTAGAACACCAAAAACCATTCACTGAATGACCCATTTTCCTATTTTCGTCAGCAGCTCGTCCATAATCACAATGAAAAGGTATGGACTTAGTGCGGAATCTAGGTGTACTCCAATCTTCACCAGGGAAGCCTCCAGCATTTCCCCAAGGAGTCCTTACCCTGGCTATGGAACCATCATACATATTCTGAAAATCAATGAAGATTGTATGGATTGTTTGTTTGAGTTTAACGTCCCGTCAACTACGAGGTCATTAGAGACCCGTCCACTGTATAGTTCTAATGCATATACTGCCCAGACACTACACTAATGCGACGATTATTGGGTATTAGCAGTACCCAGCTTTCCCGAGCGACCACCCATGTCAGTACTAACTGGGCTTGCGTTGCTTAACTTCAGTGATCAGACGAGAA
The DNA here is from genome assembly GCA_013389805.1 of Trigoniulus corallinus. Lineage (NCBI taxonomy): Eukaryota > Metazoa > Arthropoda > Diplopoda > Spirobolida > Trigoniulidae > Trigoniulus > Trigoniulus corallinus. The sequence goes on from JAAFCE010005724.1 coordinate 6,850,990, forward strand.
CTGGTGTGTCCAACGCAACTCGCCGCTCCCAAGATTGTATGGAGATCTTTCTTTACTGCCCTATACTTTTCTATCATCTGCCTTAGAATGAGTATTTGTTCCATTGGGGACCTACTTGGCATGAACCCAAACGGATTTCCCCAGAGGGGACATTCCATTACTCTCTCAGAGCTTCACGGAATGGTTCATAAGCATGATACCTCTATAATTACCACAGTCTTGGACATCACCTTTGCCCTTGAAGAGTGGTAATATCCAGCTCTAGCCACCTGATTCCTAGACTAGGCCACACTTTCATGGGGACTCTGTCTGGGCCAACCGCTTTTCGACGTTTCATCTTCTTAAGGGCCCTGGCAACTTCCTCCTCCGTTACCCTGTCCACCACCCCATCTTCCCACCTCTTCTTCACCTCAGCAGAGGGAAACAGGACCTTACCTTTGCTGCTTATCTCTAGAGTTGGCCAGTTTAAAAACTCCTCTCCTCTTCCTTGGTCTTTAACTGATCAACTGCTACACAGGCAACATGCTACATTAATCTTTCTTACATAGCAGTTTCGGGGGCCCATAGGGACCTTTGAAACCAGGAACTATTGGACGGTGCTTCTTCGCAGCCAGCAGCCGACCTTTGATCATGGAAAAACTATTCTGCACCGACTTCATAAGTCGAACTTCGACACCTAGGAATTTGGCGACCTAATCTGTGAATGCAGAGAGGGTTGTTTGAAATGGAAGTGACGCCGTACACAGCACACAGGACCAAGACTTTCCATCAGATGGTTGTTGTTTGCTGATATTTTAGGGCCCGTCAACTACAAGGTCATTAGAGCCTTGTCCACAGCATAGTTCTTATGCAGAAACTGCACAGACACCACACTAATGCAACGATTTTTGGGTATTAGCAGTACCCAGTTTTCCCAAGCGGCCACCCACGTCAGTACTAGCTAGGGTTGCGCTGCTTAACTTCAGTGATCAGACGAGAACTGGTGTGTCCAACGGAATTTGCGGCTTCTGCCCCATCAGATGATAGGAAGCCCGGAATCAACGGTCTGTCTTGGCCAGAAGCGATCCTGAAACCATGGACTCAGAATTCAGCCACAGTAGAATTAAGCTTGTGAACGCCACATGATGTTGTCTGTTCAGAAATTTAGTCACTTTTAATATGAACATACCGGAAACAGACCCGCTGTCCGAATTTACTTTTTGTTTTGTTAGTGTTTTAAGGCCCTTCAACTACAAAGTCATTAGAGAGCCCAGAGTCGTAGATTGGCTCCTAGTTAAAGGGAGTGGAGAGTGAAAATCTTTAATGGGGCCATTGTGTCAACATAGGAAGTGGTCTTTTATGTAACGTCACCTGTACACATCATCACTCCTAACCAATTATCTGCCAAGGACATGGGTTTCCAAAGTGCACTGCAACGCCTGGGAAGCCACGCCCCCCACAGAGGCGCCACTACATATGCGTAATATAAGGACGGCGACGACGGCTTTCTGACAAAAAGGCGCATACTGCAAAACTTTGAGAACTCCTGATCTGGAACAAGGACTGGTAGCCAGTTATCATGTCGAATTTGGAGACAGGCCAGTTGTACCTATTCAGAGGACTGCTAACCTTAAGTACCAAATCCCTTGGGCCCTACCTTTGCGGATCTGAACGTGCATGTAAAAAGGAATGTTTTGTTTTGCTGGTGTTTTAGAGCCCTACAACTACATTGGTCATTGCAGTCCCGTCCACAGTAGTTCTAATGCAGTCTGCACAGTGAGCTGCGAGTTGCGTTGGACACACCAGTTCTCGTCCGATCACTGAAGTTAAGCAACGCAAGCCCAGTTAGTACTGACATGGGTGGTCGCTCGGGAAAGTTGGGTACTGCTAGTCCCCAATAATCGTCGCATTAGTGTAGTGTCTGTGCAGTATATGCATTAGAACTATGCAGTGGACGGGACCTTAAACTCAAACAAACAAACAAAAAACAGCAGTCGGCACAGACACTACGCTGTTACGACGATTAGGGTATTAGAAGTCATCATCATCATCTCACCCTTCTCCCGCCTGAGGCAGGGTCGGGTCTGCGGGTTCTAATCCTCCACTCCCGCCTATCCCCAACCAGGTCCCCCTCCACCCCGCACGCCTCCATGTCCCTTTGCACCACCTGCTCCCATGTCCGTTTTGGTCTTCCTCTACCTCTGGTGCCCCCAACTACCTGCAGTCCCACAATGGACCTAATAAGCTCCTTCTCTCCCCTCCTCATCACGTGCCCATACCACCTCAGCCGATTCTCTCTCATCTTTTCTGCAATGTCTCCCACCCCCAAGCTACCTCTAATGTACTCGTTTCTAATCTTGTCAGATCGTGACACCCCACCCATGTAGCGCAGCATTCGCATCTCAGCCACATGCATTTGCCTTTCATGGTTCTTCCTAAGTGCCCAGCACTCTGAGCCATACAGCATAGCGGGCCTAACGACGGTTTTGTAAACTTTACCCTTCAACTTCATTGGGACCCGGCGGTCACATAGGACCCCACTTGCCTGTCTCCACTTCAGCCATCCTGCATTAATCCTATGGGTCACGTCCGAATCTATTTCCCCATTGTTCTGGAAAACTGATCCTAAATACCAAAACTGCTGTACCACTGGAATCCTCTCCCCCCCACATTGAATCTCATCCCCTTGTCCATGGCCACTGAAATTGAAAGCTAGGTACTCTAGGTCTTTTTTCATGTTCACCTTAAGACCCCCTCTTTCCACTGCTGTCTTAATGTCTTGTAGACCCTTTTGTGCATCCTCTTTGGACTCCTCAAGCCTTCCTACATCATCTGCAAATACTAGGCACTGAGGAGCCCATTCCCCTATTCCTGTCAGCAGCTCATCCATTACAAGGGTAAATAGATATGGACTAAGTGCTGACCCTTGGTGCACACCTACCTGTACGTTGAGGCCTACGGTGTTTCCCCATGCTGTCCTCACCCTAGCAATGGAACCTTCAGACATACCCTGCACTATCCTAATATGCCCTTCATCCACTCCTTTCTTCCTTAAAACGCTCCACAGTACCTGTCTAGGGACACTATCATAGGCCTTCTCCAGGTCAACAAATACTGCAAGGAGATCCTTCTTTGCTGCTCTATGCTTCTCTATCATCTGTCTAAGGGTATTAGAAGTATCCAGTTTTTAAGTACCTTTGACGTTTATACACCACACAGGCCCATGGCGCACTTGGGGGTCTCTGTAGTCTGAAAGAAGCCCCGCCGCGTCAGCCAGAATGGAACTTGAAACTACTGACGCACAAGTCTTGCACGCTACCTCTGCATCACTAGGATGAGTTGCGAGCATCCCATACAACTACCTGAAAAAAAAAACATTCAACTAATTTGAACTTTTCGCACGGCTTAGGGACCGGTAAATTGCGTGACACACAAGTTCTCGTCTGATCATTGAAGTTAAGCAACGCAACTCCAGCTAGTACTGACATGTGTGGCCCGTTGGGAAAACTGGGTAGTGCTAATATCCCAAAATCGTCGCATTAGGGTAGTGTCTGTACAGTTTTTGCATTAGAACTATGCAGTGGACGGGGCTCTAATGACCACGTAATTGACCGGCCCTAAAACAACAACAATCGCACTGCTTAATACCAAGGAGGGGTTTCACGCGTGTGACGTAACATACGCCGGCAACCAGTGAAGCCGGTCATCATAAAGCAGCTGTTGCCCGTCTCCATATCAGTGGTGAGGCTTTGAATCATCCTCTCAAAAAACTTTATTCGCTTTGTAGTGAAGGTTATCATTTACCGCCTATAGCAGGGTAGAGATTGGTTCCATCGGGACACACGCGCACGCCCGCGGGGAGGCGAGCCTCTATACCTGGAAACATGAGTTCTACACGCACTGCATGTAGAAAGTTTTCGGTGCGGTGGAGACATCATGGGGGTCTATATCCCTCGCCCTAAATAAGCCACTCGCCTCATCCAATCGTTCTCTGTGCACCGAGGAGAAATTCTTTCTAATTTGCACCAACTGAGGTCTTCCAGTCCATTCTCTATTCTTGCCTGAAACCGTGAGTGTAGGTGTGGGCGTAGTCGCTTACTGCCTCAGCAGTTCTACATTCCATAGCGGATCGAGGTGGGTTGGTTTCTTTCGGGCGAGAAAGGCCCCGTGTGCGTCTTCCTTCAGATAAGAAGTAAAACCATGGTCCAGTGTTGCCTACAATGTCATTTGCACGTAAAACAACCCTCACTCCTTTGAAACTGGTATATTAGGCACCATTCCCAGGTCTAGGAGCTCGACCCCTGGAGTCGGTGAAGTGCTCGAAAGAACCCTAGACCGACGATAAATTAGGACAGGAGGTTGTAGCTTTGGTAGGCAGCCGGCTGCGGAACAATACCGCGTGGGAGCGGCCAATTGCGTTGGACACACCAGTTTTCGTCTGATCACTGAAGTAAAGCAGCGCAACCCCAGCTAGTACTGACATGGGTGGCCGCTTGGAAAAACTGCTAATACACAAAAATCGTCGCATTAGTGTAGCGTCTGTGCAGTCTCTGCATTAGAACTACGCCGTGGACGGGGCTCTAATGACCTTTGTAGTTGAAGGCCCCTAAAACCCCAACAAACAACAACTGAATAACGCCCAATAGATCGCCCACATGTCCATCGAGAGGGACAGAAATTGTCACCCGACCCTGCAATAATCAGGAAAAGGGTTAGTGGTTGTTTTTTAATCTCTAGAGTGTATTATAGTGCGTCAGACGTTTATAGTTGCATAATGAAATTTGGTTAATTAACTAATTATTCCACCCGCCTTGGTAACGTAGTGAGCAGCACGCTCGGTAACTGCGTCAGTAGTTCTAGGGTAGATACTGGGTTGGTTTCCTTCGGGCGAGGGGTCCAGAGTGCCCCTTCTTCCCGAAGAGATGTAAAACCGAGGTCCCGTGTGGTGTACGATGGCATTTGCACGCCAAAGAACCCTCTCTACTACGCAACGGGTAGCAAAAGCAACTCCTAACCCTTTTCCCGCCTATGGCAGGGTCGGGTACCCATTTGTCCCTCTGAATGGACACAGGGTGATTTATTGGTCATATTTTTTTCTGCAATCGGTTGCCGGCCAAAGCTGCGCCCCTACGTTTATTTATCGTCGATCTAGTGTTCGTTGGGGAATGCTACCGACGCCAGGGGGGCGAGCTCCTACACCTGGAAATGTTGCCTCATCTACCCGTTGCGTAGTAGAGAGGGATCTTTTACGTGCAAGTGCCATCGTAAACCCACACGGGACCTCGGTTTTGCTTCTCATCCGAAAGAAGGCACACTCGCGGCCTCTCTCTCGCCCGAAAGAAGCCGACCCACCTTGGTCCAGTATCGAACCTGGAACTACTGACGCCACCGCGGTGGGTCACTCTACTATGCAACGGATAGATGACGCAAAATTTCCAGGTGTAGGAGCTCGCCTCCTGGTGTCGGTGAAATTCCCCAACAAACAGTAGACCGACGATAAATAAGCATCGGTAACCGGCTGCGGAAAAACAATGTCCCATATATTGCCCTTGTGTCCACTTTGAGGGGCAAGATGGGTGCCCGACCCTGCCATGGGCAGGAAAAGGGTTAATAGCTGCTAGTTACTTTTTTAACAAATTAATTTCAAACCTTGTCTTCATTCCCAAGTCCGAAATGCTGCGTAAAACTGCTGGAATGTTCAGACATTGCCCGGAATGTCCGAAATGCGACTTCAGCATAAAACTCTGAAAAGACACCTAATATTGATCTTTTATATTTTATATTAATCCACTTAATTGTATATTACACGTCCAAAAAAAACCGGTTTCCTCTTTTTTTTTTTGGACCAAATCCATTTTAAGTGTTGGAATTGAGATAACTTACAATCACAAGTCTGGTGTAAATCAAACTTACACAGACCAATTTTTCGGTTAATTTCCGCCAATGACAGACACCATGCCAGGAGAAACCCACCAACATTTAACTTGAAGCGCCAGAAGTGTCCCATTAAAAGGATAACATGACGTCACTTCTGAATTCAAAGACATTTTTTGTTTTTCAAATGTCACAATCGAGTTTCAGTTCCTTCAGTGTCAAAATCTAGCAATTCAATTTACACTTGATCCAAAAATTTGCGAAAGTTCCTCCAAAAATTATGTCGCAAATTTGCAAACAAAAAAATGATGTAACAGTCAACGAAATTAGGTTTTTTTGATTAAAAACTCAAGTGATAAAAACCAACCAGGGCAATCAGACGGACTTACATTATTCCAAATAACAGTAACTCATCGGCTAAATTACCGCTCATTGTTAACCGTGCGTCACAACTTTTAACCAATGTACAAAGGAAACAAAAACAACTCCATCAAGAATTAGAGAAGATGCCAGTTGGATGTTCCTGAACTTGTAGCAAAGATCTGAAAATAAAAACACAAATATTTGACATTTAAAAGATCCGTAATATCAAAAATCCCCCAAAAAGGTGAGCGACTATATTGTGTTGCACACACCAGTTCTCGTCTGATCACTGAAGTTAAGCAGCGCAACCCCAGCTAGTACTGACATGGGTGGCCGCTTGGGAATACTGGGTACTGCTAATACCCAAAAATTTGTATGTACGACAAATTGACTACGCCAAATTGACGTAAACCCATAAGAACTATGCTGTGGACGGGGCTCTAATGACCTTGTAGTTGAAGGGTCCTAAAACACCAACAAACAACCCAGATAGTTCTAGCATGTGTGCCCTCTTGGGAACACCGCGTTCTGCTCATCATCATTTCAGCCTTATCTCGCCTGGGGCAGGGTTAGGTCTGCGGGTGCTAATTCTCCACACCTGCCTATCCCCCACATTTTTATATCGTTAGTTTTAGGGCCCTTCAACTACAAGGTCATTAGAGCCCCGTCCACTGCATAGTTCTAGCGCAGCGACTGAACAGACACTACACTAATGCGACGATAATTGGGTTTGTTGGTGTTTTAGGGCCCTTCAACTGCGAGGTCATTAGAGCCCCATCCATCCGCAAAAGAGTAGCGCAGAGTAGCGCAGCATTCACATATCAGCCACTTGCATTCTCTTCTCATGGTTCTTCCTTACTGCCCAACACTCTGACCCATACAGCATAGCTGGTCAGCCACAGTCCGTCATTACACATTCCACAAAAAAGCAACAATGCAAATTGCTTACTTGTGGTCATTTCAGTAGAGGGGTAAGGTACCCATTTCTGTCCCACGGGGTCATCGGTTGAACGGAATTTTAACGGAGTTGGCTGCCGACCTAATGCTGAAACTCCTAGGCTTATGTATTGCCGGCGTATTGTTCGTTGGGGCACTCTAGCAACGCCAAGGGTGAGTAGGGCTAAACATGGAAATTTTGCCACTCTACTCGTAGCTTAGTACAATGAGTTCCTTTACTTGCAAGTACACACCACATGGGACCATGGCTTTATTTGCCGTCCGATGGAAGGCGCTCTCGGGGTACACTCTCTCACCCGGAAGAAGCCATTATTGAACTTGGAACCCCTAAAGCAGTAGTCGAGCCTCTCGTGGTCCACAACAACCTTCTGCTACGGCCTTGAGGATCCGGGCTCGTGGTAAACAAAAGGATAAAAACTGCTGCTCTCAACTGAGAAGTAAGAGCTGTCTCAGGGCACACTGTACGACTTCCGCACAGTTCCATTTTCGGGGTTTATTTGAAATATTAAAAAAAAATATGCCCTGAGCAGTAGTGGTTTGGAGTGGCAGGAAGGCAACAACAGGAAACAGTGTAAAGTCGGATCGCAGTCCTTCCACTCCACTATTCCTGTAGTTCATTTCCGCCTTCGTTTCCGTCGAAGCTTGCTTGAACCCAGGGCCGGCTGGAGGTTTTGCGGGCCTTCGACAAAATCAATGCAATCCCAAAACACCAAAATTTCTATTGTCAAATTTTCCTTGAAATTTGAAAGTCGGGGCCCCTCAGCGCGAGATGTCAAAATGCACCCACATCATCAAAAAGCCGATGTCAAAATGCACCCTGCCCGTACCAATATCCATGGTTGGTGTTTTACGGCCCTTCAACTATAAGGTCATTAGAGTCCCGTCCATAGCGTAGTTCTTATGCAGAGACTGCACAGACACTACATTAACGCGACGATTTTTGGGTATTAGCAGTACCCAGTTTTCTTCAAGTGGCCACCCATGTCAGTACTAGCTGGGGTTGCGCTGCTTAACTTCAGTGATCAGACGAGAACTGCTGTGTCCGACGCAATTCGTCGCTCCTCCATTTCTTCTCTCACAGCCTTAACAAACTACCAATTTTCTTGGATTACGTCTCCAAATCTTTTATCAGAACCTTATCCAGCCTATGACAGTGTCGACACACCGAAGTTCGGCCTTCCATTCCCATTAATCTGTGTTCTGGACACGAACCATTTCCGCATACACCTGCCTGAGTTTATGCTAACCAAGCGTTCTGGAGTAGCAGATATATCTAACCAGGCTACCATAAACCACCCTACCTAAACCTGACCCCTGATTCGCATCAGATATAGGGTAATAAACGAGCAGCCTCAACATATACCTACTCCCGATTTAGGTTACTTTCAATTTTGTCCTGACTACAAAACAACTAGTAACCCTTTTCCCGCTTACGGCAGAGTCGGGTACCCATCTTGTTCCTCTTGAAAGGACACACGGTGTTTTCCCGCAACCTGGCTGTCGACCAAAGCTGCAACCCCTTTGCGTATTTTTCTACAGTCTGCTATTCGTTGGGGCACTCCACCGAGCTCTACCCGTTGCATAGCGGAGAGGGTCATTTTAAATGCAAATGCCATCGTACGCCATACGGGACCTCGGATTTTTTGTTTTTTATGTTAATTCGCACCACTCTGCTAAAAGGGACGCCTGAGACGGACGATTTCAAATGTCGTGGCGAATTATTTCGAGAGGCGTCTTTACCCACCATGCAACCAGGGGCGGCCAGAGGTTTTGCAGGACTTTGGGGAAAACGTTAGAACTTCTTTTCTTTTGTTTCGTTGGTGTTTAGGGCCCTTCAACTACGAGATCATTAGAGCCCAGTCCAACGCATAGGTCTAGTGCAGAGACTGCATCGACACTACACTAATGCGTCGATTATTGAGTATTAGCGGTACTCAGTTTTCTCAAGCCGCTACTCATTTTAGTACAGTGGTACCTTGGGTTACGAACGCCTCAGGCCACGAACAATTTGGGTTACGAACAACAAATTCGTAAGTGTTTTGTCTTGGGTTACGAACACTGCCTTGGGTTGCGAACGAAGGAGAGGGAGGGCAGTACAAATGAACACCATGCGGTACTAACCACGCTTAAAGCCCCCATACACGCTCAGTTTTATCTTCAGTTCAATGTCTTTGCCACTCCAGAAGATCTTCAGTTCAAAAATTACAATTGAAAATTCGATGAGATTTCCCGCCACACGTAGCGGTCTAACTGTGCAGTTCGAAATGAACAGTTAGAACTAAAGATAAAAACTGAACGTGTATGGGGGCCCTTAGCCCTAACCCACTTTGGAACGCACGCGCAGTCTCGCTTTCATTAGCCTTGCTACGCAGCAGTAAAAGAATTCATTTCATCTTGAAACAGATTGTCTCTGTTTCATTGTTTTGGGTTACAAACGTTTCGGGCTACGAACCGAGTCCTGGAACGACTGGTACCACTGTACTAGCTGGGGTTGAGTTGCTTAACTTCAGTGATCAAACGAGAACTGGTGTGTCCAACGCAATTTGCCACTCCTATCCAGTATCGAAGGTGAAACTGCACCGCCGAGGTGGTGTCTCAACATTATAATCAGTGTCCCATCGACTATGTCTATTAAATTCTTGCATGTTTTGGTGCCACTGTTCTTGAAAGCCGTAGGATATTCTCTGAAATTGGTGTGGATATTCAGTTTCGATAGTATAACATTCATTTCTTTTTCAAAACTGTCTAGGGCTGAACACTTGGCAAAGAGTGACCTTATTTCATTGTTAAACCTTCTTATTAAGATTTCGCGTAACTGCCAGCAGTGAGGCTAAAACTTCCGGAGATATACTTTTTTCAATAGTATTGCTAATAAACTCCAAAAAAACGTCAGTGTCAAACCTGGAAGGGTTCCATGTCGGTTTTTGTTCAGAAACAACTTTACAACTAACACTAGCCATCATTGATTTTCTCTATCATTACTTCAAGCAGAATTGGCAACTGCGCAGAGGCTCAGTATGCAAATTTCAGTTACATAAGCAGAAATGTACTCAAGACATTAATCAAAAGAAATACTGACAAGTCATTTTCAGCAGCTAAGGGGGAGGGGGAATGATCAGGCTATTGCCTCTTCCCCAACGTATATTCCTTAGCAATTACAGATTTTTGGTAGTACTGCACCACGTCACCAAAACTAAGCTCCTCCCTAGTCAGCTCACTCAATACTTCAGAAAAATCTTTTGAAAAACTAATTTTGGCACACATTTTCAGACCGAAAAAGGACAACCCTCTTGACGGCACCGTATCACTGAATACTGGCAAAATTTCTGACTGCAGAATGAAAACAGGTGACATTTACGGTTGCTAAACCTGCCCATTGTCCTTTGATGAACAAGACTTCGAGCGGGCTCGAAAACGCTTACAAATGCAGCAGTTCAACCAGTGTTTGCTGGAAGATGGCCCCAAAGGGCATTACAAAGATTGAAATTTAGAAAGAACTCCAATTACCTATGTCTTTAAGGTGCAGTAATCCATCCACTGCTAACCATAAAGTTAATAATTCGTCTCCGCCGTACTTTGTCCAAACCAAACGGGTGACACGTCTTGACAGGGACTCCTTGTCGTTTAAGCAGATGATCCTGCAGATAAAAATAACACAACAAACCATAAGCTGTTACGAACACCAGGAAATAGGCAGATATCGTATATCAAAAACAATACAAACTTTCAACAACACTGCTTTTAACGTAAGGTAACTTGCAGGCCTCAGACCTAGTGACCTACATAACTAAAGAATTTCCCAAATTAAAATTCACCAAATTGCAATCCAAGAAAAAAAAATGTCACCAGAGAAAGGATTCTTACCTTTTTCTCACGTTGGGATAACAGGTCGGCACCAGTGAGAAGAGAGATATCAATATCTTCGCGCGAATCATCATCTTTTGATACTTCATCTCCTATTACTCCTCCTATAAACAAATTCAGAGAATGTATTCAATCACTATTCTCGAGGCGAACATTGAGGGTTTCCAACTGACGATTTTGGCAACCCTCTCTGACCATCAATTTCAATTACAAAGGTTAGGCGCAGAATCTGTTTCCAACTCACTACACTGCAAGCAGCCTTGTATGGCCAATTTGGCAGTGGAGAGACTAACTCTCATTCCTACATATGATACCATAAAACTCCAAAAATCCTAAGATACCCCCTACAATACTTGCAATGGTGGCCTTTCCTTTCAAGAAGCCCTCCACTTTATCCTCTCCAAGGGCATTCTATTGCCGAATTATCCAACCAGAGGTACATTGCACCCCAACAGCAGCAGAGTGAAGTGAAAGTGGAAAAACCTACACATATATGACTGGCAAATACGACCATTCTCATCATCACTATCCCATTTTTTCCGCCGGTAGCTGGGTTGAGTTGTTGTTTGTTGGTGTTTTGGGGCCCTTCAACTACAAGGCCATTAGAGCCCCGTCCACAGCATAGTTCTTATGCAGAGACTGCACGATGCGACGGGGGTATTAGTAGCACCCAGTTTTTACAAGCGGTCACCCATGTCAGTACTAGCTGGGGTTGCGCTGCTTAACTTCAGTGATCAAGACGAGAACTGGTGTGTCCAACACAATTCGCTGCTCCCAGCAGGGTTGCGTGTACCGAATTGCTGCCAACCTAATTCTGACCTCCTATGCTTATTTATCGTCGACCTATTTGGATTCGTTGGGTCACTTTTCCTACTCCGACGCCAGGAAGGGTAGGACGACTTTCCACACCCGGCAGCTTTGAGGAACTATATATAGTAAATATTGCACTTCTTGTAGTAAGGCCTCTTCGTAGTGCAGTTGACATTCAAAACACCACAAGGTAGGGCACCGGCTTTAATTCTTTTCCAATGGAAGGCTCACTGAGGGCTATTCCCTTGTCTGAATGGAGCAAAATCACCTCGGTTTAGTATTGAGTCTGGAAGCGTTCAAGCCGTAGACCAGCACGCTAACTACGCCCCACCAAGGCGAGTTCAATAGGAAATACCGTCGAGACTGACCAATTATTTTTGAATATTAGGATTTCAAATATGGCATCTTAATTTAGACTGTAAGGAAGTCAGGAGAAGCCAATACAAATTTCCATTTTGCTAAATGAAATAAAGCAACAAAGCTACTCCTAACCCTTTTCCCGAATATGGCAGGGTCGGGTATCCATCTTGTCCCTCTGAATGGACATAGGGCGATTTCTTGGTCATAGTTTTTCCCTGCAGCCGGTTGCCGGCCAAAGATGCACCCCTACGCTTATCGTCGGTCTAGTGTTCGTTGGGAAATGCTACCGACGCCAGGGAACGAGCTCCTACACCTGGAAATTTTTGCCTCATCTACCCGTTGCATAGTAGAGAGGGTTCTTTTACGTGCAAGTGCCATCGTACACCCACACGGGACCTCGGTTTTAATTCTCATCCGAAAGAAGGCACACTCGCGGCCTCTCTCTATTTTGCTAAATGAAATAGGAAAATAATTTTACTATTTACATACCTATTTGTTCTAGTGTAGTATCTTCGCTGCCTTTTTCTCTGTAATCGGAAATGCTAGCATGACATTACTGCGAATAATGAAATGCACAAAAAATTATAAGGGGAAAAAAAAAACACACTAACTCTTGTCTTTTTGACCCCATTGATGACTTTCTGTGATGAGCTGCACCACTGCTGCCCTGCATTTGCATTAGACTAGTACACATTGAAGTTCAAAGACTAATAACACAACCCGCAAAGTGGTATCGACTTCAAGACACTAATTTCATAACTTACTGATTTCTTCTTGTTCTCCTTGCGTTTTTCTCTCTTATATCTTGCATTCTCAAACTCACTGCAATCTACAGATAGACAATATTTCCATTAAGAATTAGTAGAGACGTCAATAGCCCACATTTCCCGAAAAGAAAAAGTGCACAACAGCCAAATCACCTTCCAATTTTGTTAACCCATTTCGCCTATAGCGCACTAATTCTTTAATTCTCATTTTCAGCTCTTTCTCTCCTGCAAATGAAATCAGAAATTGCAATACAATGAAGAGGAACATTCCTGCCGTCCAGACGAGACACTTATGTGCCAACATGTGGAACCACTGCATTAAATTTTCCACATACGTTGTAAATTCTCAAAAAACTGTTCTTGCTCCTGCATGGAATGAAACTGCGATAATATTCGCATACGATCTTGAAACTCCCTAAACAGAGGACAGACGTTAATAACATCTGACACACCTCTAAATAACAAAACACTGATTTGGATATACGAACTTCTCTTCCTTGGAATGCTTTTTCTTGGAATTCGGTCCTTTATTCTTATTGGCCATGCTATAAAATAATGATACCAATCCATATTCTCTGGCAATCTTCTTTCTTCTTAATCTTTCCCTCAATCGTCTTGAATACATTTCAACGTGAGAGAGTTTTAAGGCTACAAGCAAAACAAACGAATTAAATTCGAGCTTCTCCTGTCCGGCATGAGAGGAGGTGAGACAGGTAGTGCGTGATAGAAAGTGACACAAGTAGAGGCCAAATGCTAGTTCTCCTACATATCAAACTCATTTGCGTGTGCAACACGTAATAAACAGAAAAGGACGATCTACTTCCAGGATTGAAACTTGTATCAGATTATGTTCAACCTCTTATCATCGTTATTGTGCCACTCCCTTATCTTGGAGATCAGGGATCCCAAAACGTTTTTTTGCACGGGAGGGGGGGGAGCATTTTACTCTCAAAAACTCTTGGTGGACCAAGGCTAAACATTTTGTTCGTAAGAAAATACAAGAATGCAAATACCGTATGTGCGGCCAAGTTGCGTTGGAAACACCAGTTCTCGTGAGATTACTGAAGTTAATCACTGAAGATGGGTGCTGCAAATTTCTCCTATCCTACACCCCCTACACCTACTTCCTCCTCTTCCGCGAGCAGCCTTCTAAGGGTTTAGCCTATTATGGCTGCTTGGCCTGTTATGACCCATTAGTGGAACACAACATAACATTCCAATAACAGCCGCCCTCTATTAAGCGCTGCACCATCAGGGCTAAAAAATAATAAGCAACGCCCTCCAATAACCGCCGCAGCGCTTTTTTGCTAGTAGTAAAGTATTATTGGAAGAAACAGTGGGGTAGGCCGGCATACCCCCACAAACATCACCATCTTACCCTTATCCCGCCTGTGGCAGGGTCGGGTCTGTGGGTTCTAGCCTTACACTCCCGTCTATCTCCCATCAGGTCCCTGTCCAACCCACACACTGCCATATCCTTACAGACAATCTGTTCCCACGTCTGCTTTGGTCTCTCCTGCCCCGGGTGCTTCCGACCACCTGCATTCCTGAAATGGACCCAATGAGCTCCTCTCCTCTTCTCATTTGCCCATACCACATCATCCAACTCTCCCTCATTTTTTTCAGCGATGTCCACCACCCCCAGGCTACCGGGTACCACTCGGGTACCGCAGCATTAGCATCTTTCCTATTTGACTTCTATTGAGATGGCTCTTTTCACTGCCCTACCCTCTTATTCATATACAGGGTGTATTTTTTAAAGTAACCAACGCCTATTTTAAAAAAATCTATGAGATATGGGATAAAATGGTTAGGAAAAAGTTATAATTGATGGAGGGGGACATTCACTTCCTAAAACAGTTCAGAAATTTTGGCAGTAGTTTTGTCAGGACAATGCAAAGTTACATTTTTTCAATAGATAGGGGTAGTTTTAACTATCGCATCGCATAGCTCTAAAAAAATGTAAAATTTTTATATATCCTGTTCTTATACCTAAAATTAAAAATACACCTTCAAAACTTCATTAATGAGTGTGCACCAGTGGCCCAGGGCTATAGGATGTTGTCTCAGGTATGGAGCTCAGCAAATTGTCGCTCTTAACCGCTCCAAGTTAGCTAGTTGGATTTTGTCTCAGGTATGCAGATCAGCAAATTGCCGCTCTTAGCCGCAAATCGCGTCACATCAGACAGCCTTAGCCAATATTCCTGCAGGTTTCCAGACGCCTGGCTGGTATGGCCCCAGTGAGAGCACGTTCAATGGACCAGCAGACCCGAGCCCGCCACCAGCGGGATAAGGGTATGATAATGATGATGACTGCCAATATCGTCGATAAAAAGCTCGCAAAATATATTAACGCCGCCTTCTAATAAATGTCATGTTCTAATAAGCGCCACACCAAAAACGCCACGAAGCGTTTATTGGGATAAATACGGTATATCAAATAGAAATATTTAATTATTGAGCGCAAAGAGTGTTTTGAAATAAAAATAAACGTAACACAAAGCCATAGGGATGCACATAATATTCGGAAAAAATGGGACCTCTTGTGTTTCGTCAATGTGGCCACATTGCTTGCTTTCTCTGGCTATATAAAATCCTTTAATCCTTTAACTTTTAAATCGTGATTGTCTAGAAACAATACGGGTTGGATAAAGCCTCGTCGAGGGCCGGATCCAGCCCGTGGGACCCTATTCTAGATGTCTCACAATTATTACATTCTGACTCACCTATATCAATATCCTCATCGTCTGGATTAATAATTAAGTTACTAACAAGTAATTCAGCTTCATTATCATATTCCTAAAAAAAAAAGAGGACATATATTACTACAGTAGTCACGAAATTACGTAAAATAATAACAGTCAAGTACCCTTTCAAATTCATCACGATTCGGTAAATATCCTAACTCTTGCTGCTCAGTTTGAGGAAGATCAATTTGAGGAAGACTAGTAGTTAAACTGGGCGACAGAGGACCTCCTTCAGGACAAGTGTGATCCTGAGGCTTGAAACATACACCTGGAGGCCATGTAACTAGTCAAGAAAAAATAATTGGAATCATTAGAAATACTGACACTGATTTGGCATTCAAGTAACGACTCAGATGAGTACCTACCTTGTCCAATATTTCCATCTATATACAAGTTGCAGTAATGATCTTTCGCCTCTACAAAGTCAAGAGAATCAAAATTACAAACGGCACTGCGACTGACAGTTCGGCTTTAGAGAATTTTTAAAATAGCAATAAATTTTGAATTCAAAACTTGCCTTCGGAAGCTCTGGTTTCCACTTGATTCGCTATATCTTCCCTAAAATGACAAGAAGAAAATGAATCGCATTATCAGATGTGCTCACATCAGGAATACAAAAATAAAATCACGATATGACAATAAAAAACTGATTAACCAATTGCCGAATCCATAATGTTCAACTGCATCCAAGATTCGCAACTCTTCTTTGGCTTTCCACTGATGTGGGGCATCAAATATTGGAAAATTGCCACAATCCTTTAATAAACAGGTGTGGTTATTTATTTCGCCTCCTTTTAGTATCAAATCTCTTGGTTCAGGACCAATATCAGCTGACACCATCACACTAACTTACAATTATCTGGTAACCGTGTACGTTTTTATGGCATCCAATTTCAGCTCCACAACAGAAACACTGCAAACACAAATTTCCAATCATTGTGTCATTATTAATCTCATAATTTACATAATATTGCAGATGCAAACCAAATTACAAAAGCATATATGAAGGGGGTGAAAATCAATAATGGCCGTCTGATTAAACAACCGACAGGGAAATCCACTTGATGAAAACAAATAAAGGAGTAAAATTCCATTACACTCTTGCCTGTATAACCTCAAATGACAGTCAGTACATAGCCTAGGAAGATGGCAACATGGAGATCATTTATCTGTTGACATCAGTCAAATAAAATTCTCATAAAAGATCTAAATGAACACTGCAATATTACCTATGGAACCAAAATTGAGTGGGGAGGAAAAGATATCAAAAAGAAATATTGGATGGCAGCTTATCCGACAATTTTTTAAAAGCCGTTCCTACCCAATCCACGGTCTAAGACAGGGCTGCCCAACCCTTTTAGTATTGTGGGCATCTCAGCTGCTCCAAGAACAGATTGTGGGCCGCAGGCCGTGAGAACCAAAATGGGGGAAGGTAACACGGTGATACATAGCAAGTATAATGCATCATTAAAAATATAAAAAAAAACCGCACAAACAACGCACCATTTTAATGAGACTTTTGAACCTGGCGCTGATGAACGTAGGATAAATTGTCAATTTTTTCCTTTTTTTGTCGGCTGACCACGGGCCGCAGGTTGGACAACCCTGGTCTAAGGCTTGTTTAAATCAACTACGGCCACTCAAGTACACGTATTAATTAACGTTGGCTTATTTTAGTGGATTCAATCAATTTGACAACTTGATTCGACAAAAGAAAACTGTGCAGGACAACAAGATACATCACTGACCAAATAACATCGAGCTCTTGTTGTTTGTTGGTGTTTTAGGGCCCTTCAACTACAAAGGTCATTAGAGCCCCGTCCACAGCATAGTTCTTATGCATAGACTGCACAGACACTACACTAATGCGACGATTTTTGGGTATTAGCAGTACCCAGTTTTCCCAAGCGGCCACCCATGTCAGTACTAGCTGGGGTTGCGCTGCTTAATTTCGGTGATCAGACGAGAACTGGTGTGTCCAACGCAATTCGCCGCTCATCGAGTTCTTCAACCCGACAAATCTTTGGGATGATGTGCAGGGTAGGCCAGGGTGGTTCCACAAACGATCTTGAACCAATGAGGTTTGGCTTCTTTCGAGAGCGGCTGTATTGCGTAGGCGACACCAGTTCTCATCTGACCACTGAAGTTAAGCAACGCAAACCAAGCTAGTACTAGCATGGGTGACCGCTAGGGAAAACTGGGCGCTGCTAATACCCAATAATCGTCGCAATAGCGTAGTGTCTGTGCAGTCTCTGCACTAGAACTACGCAGTGAACGGGGCTCTAATGACTTTTGTAGTAGAAGGACCCTAAAACATCAACGAAACAATCAAAAAATTGTTTCAGGTTGTGAGAGGATCCCAGCGCGCCTCCTGACAAGTAAAGCCGTAGCTCCGTGGTGGGGTTAAGGACGTCACCAGTGAAAGGTAGAGAACCTTTTCTACACAGCACGGGCAGATCGGCAAAATTTCCAGGAGCAAGGCCTCGTTCCTTTGTTTCGGTAGAGGAAATGTGCTTCAACGAATTAAAACCAGGCTTATGACAAATAAGCAGAGGTTGCAGCATTAGGTTCACAGCCGGCTGAGCAAAAACACGGTTCAATAGTGTGTCCATGCTTCCTCATGAGTCGGAAATGGGTTTTAGACCTCTGTTATCAGGGCCGGCATGATGGGTATGCGAACAGGGCGACGGCACAGGGCCCCGCGCATTCGGATTAATGAACCTATTGATAGAAGGGCCCCGCTTCATGTTTTCACGGGGCCCCGCATAATTAGTTTGCACAGGGCCCGCAAAATATAGCGCCGGCCCTGCCTGTTATACTCTGAAAAAAAAAGGTTAGCAGCGGTTGTTTGGGATTTACAGGTTTCATTATTATTAATTTGATAAATCCTTAAATAAAAAATACTTAAGGAGCAGAACGAGGTGGCCCACGTGAATTTTATCTGTGGCCCGCGACTGCAATGAGTTTGACACCCCTTCATTCGACAACCGCCGCATGAAAGGGTTGAAACATCAGGTCGCAGGCAACCGGTGACAAAAACTACAGACGAAATTAGCGATCAACTTCCATTCTCCCCTTCAGTACAGTCATTTTATACCTCTTTCTTCTTATTTTTGATCGAACGTTTTTTGAACTAACGAATGCTCGATCGTACTAAAGGCAATAAACAATTATGAGTGACTAGAAGTAATCATAAAGGACATTCGTGACCCGAAAGAAAATTGACAATCACCAGCATAACGACTGCTTCGAGCCGTTAGCTGTAAAATGTCATCTCTTTTGGAGAAAAGGACTTCATCGACTTTTTAACGACCCAGGTATAGTTAAGGCACCATTCTCTATGTATGGCATCTCTATTAAAGCATTTACAAAGCAACTTCTAACCCTTTTCCCGCCTATGGCAGGGTCGGGTATCCATCTTGTCCCTCTGAATGGGCATAGGGCGATATATTGGTCATAGTTTTTTCTGCAGCCGGTTGCCGGACAAAGCTGCACCCCTACGCTGATTTATCGTCGGTCTAGTGTTCGTTGGGGAATGCTACCGACGACGCCAGGGAGCGAGCTCCTACACCTGGAAATTTTGCCTCATCTACCTGTTGCATAGTAGAGATAGTTCTTTTATGTGCAAGTGCCATTGTACACCCACATCATCTTCACCCCTTCTCATCATCTCTCTCTCTCGCCCGAAAGAAGCCGACCCACCTCGGTCCAGTTGCAGAGCGTGCTAACCACTACGCCACCGCGGCGGGTAACTCTATTAAAGCATCTAAAGCACTGCAAATGCTACTTAACCCTTTCCCTGCCTATAGCAGGATACTGTCACGCAGTCGGCTGCCGACCAAGGCTGCAACTGCTATGCTTATTCCTCGTCGGCCTACTGCTCGTTGGAGCACTCCAGTGACGCCCAAGGAGCGTGCTCCTAGACCTGAATATTATACTGAACTATACATTGCACGTAGAAAGTGGTTCTATTGTGTGCATTTGGTGGTTTAGGATTAGGATTTTTGGGTATTTTTGTTTGTTGGAGTTTAAGGTCCCGTCAACTACGAGGTCATTAGAGACCCGTCCACTGTATAGTCCTAATGCATATACTGTACAGACACTACACTAATGCGACGATTATTGGGTATTAGCAGTACCCAGCTTTCCCGAGCGACCACCCATGTCAGTACTAACTGGGCTTGCGTTGCTTAACTTCAGTGATCAGACGAGAACTGGTGTGTCCAACGCAATTCGCCGCTCCCCTCTGCACCACGGAGACGGGTTGTCGAGACGTTCAAACCCCTTATGTCCACAACAAGTCATCTGTTGTTGTTGTTTGTTGGTGTTTTAGGGCCCTTCAACTACAAGGTCATTAGAGCCCCGTCCATAGCATAGGTCGTATGCAGAGACTGCACAGACACTACACTAATGCGACGATTTTCGGATATTAGCAGTACCCAGCTTTCCCAAGCGGCCACCCATGTCAGTACTAGCTGGGGTTGCGTTGCTTAACTTCAGTGATCGGACGAAAACTGGTGTGTCCAACGCAATTCGCCGCTCCCACACAAGTCATCTGTATGACTACCCTCAGAAGCTTACCGTATTTAATGAAGAGTCAGATAAAAACGAGCTCGCGAGCACTAATCACGAACAAATCATAAATAAGATGTACAGACAAGAGATGCGCTGCAGACCCATGAGCTGCAGTGACTATTAGGTCCTTTAGCCTATTTTCCAATAACCCTTTCTGCCCAGAATGATAATTAACAAGTATAGCAAAGAAAGGACAAAATCCATCGTTAGTGTTATATCATTCACCTCGCAGATGACAACCTTGAGGTAGAACTTTACCTTGAATATCACCGTCTTATTTACTGTAAAACTATCGATAAGTCTATTTACCCGTTATTCCCGGAAAGGTTTCTCTCATAACTTCTGACACGAATGAGTAACAACTATAGCCCCACCCCCTGAAATATTTGCTTATTTGAGCATTTGACGTCAGCCCACTTTCCGGGAAGTAGTAGAACTCTTAAGCCTGGGAATTTTTCTGATCTATTCCGTGCACTGGTGACATCGTGCATACCACTTTCCGCAGGATCGAACCCCCTTCCAAGGACTGAATAGCAAATGCAATGAAGTTTAACACCTGAGGTGAGCTGGTCCAAGGTGGTTCGGCTTCTTCCAGGTGAGAGAGAGGGGAAAACCCCAGTGAGGTTTCCCCCCGTGGTGAGTACGATGTCGCCGCTGTACGGAAAAGAAGCCTTACGACATCACACCCTTCTCCCGCCCGTGGCAGGGTCGGGTCGGCGGGTTCAGGCCCACCGCCCTTGACTCTCGCCTATCATCCATCAGGTTCCCATCCACTCCCATCTGCTCCCACGTCTTCCCCTGCCTCAGGTGCTTGCAATAACCTTCATCCCTGCAAATGGACGTAACCAGCTCCTCCTTCCTTCGTCTCATCACAAGCCCAAACCACCTCAATCCATTTTCTCTCACCTTTTCTTCGATGTCTTCAACACCACACTACCCCTAATGTACTAATTTCTAATTCTGTCTGCTCTCGACACCCCGCCCATTTACCACAGCATTCGCATTCTGTCTTCAAGCCCTGAAGACAGAATGCAAGTAGCTGAAATGCGACCGCACTGCCTAACACGCTGCGCCATACAGAATAGCTGCCTAACCACTGCCCTGTAAAATTCCCTCTTTAACTGTAGTGGGACCCTTTTTAACAACGCAGGACTCCACTTCATCCACCCTACAATGATCCTACGGGCCACCTCGGAATCTATTTCTCCATTGTTCTGGAATGAATTTCAGCACCTTTTTCACTACCTCGCCTTCACAGAGTACGTCACCATTACGTTCTTGTCCTTCCCATTTGGAAGTTAGGAAAAGAACCCTTACTACACGGAATAAAATTTATGCCGCCGGAACGGTATATAACCAGGTGTATAAGCTCTCCTCCGGCGTTGTTGGGGTACCCATACGAACAGTAGGCCAACGATAAAATAAGCATAGGGGTATTTGCATTAGTTTGGCAGCCGGCTGCACAAAAACACCGTCCAGCAGATCACCAATCGGTCCTGACCGTGCAATAGGTGGGAGAAGGGAAAGTGACGATTACATGTTTCGCTCCTTTATTAAACAAGCGCTAAATAAATAAATAAAAACACCCGCCTCGGTGGTGCAGTGCGTAGCACGCTCGATAACTGCGTCAGTAATTCTAGGTCCGATACTGGACCAAGGTGGGCTGGCTTCTTTCGTGCGAGAGAGGGGCCCCGAGGTCCCGTGTGGTGTACGATGGTATTTCACGTAAAAGAACCCTTTCTACTATGCAATGGGTAAATGATGAAAAATTTCCAGGTGTAGAAGCTCGCCCCTTGGCGTCGGTGGAATGCTCCAACGAGCAGTACACCGACGAAAATAAATAAGCATAGGGGTTGCAGCGTTGACACCTTGAGGAAACACTGGGGGGGCCTTCCAGTGAAAGTTGGGGTGCACCAAAGTTCAGTACTTAGTCCATATCTTTTCATCCTGGTTTTGGACGAACTGCTGACGGGTGTAGGGGAATGGGCCCCTCAGTGCCTGGCATTTGCCGATGATATAGGGAAAGTTAGTGACACCAGAGAGCAGATAGAGAAGGGACTAAACGATATAAGAGTAGCATTGGAGAAGGGAGGGCTACGGATTAACAGGAAGAAGACAGAGTATTTAGCTTTCAATTGGGATGGTCAGGAAAACAACGGGGACATACGCTCGAGGGGCGAACTGGTGAAAAAGGTGCAGGAGGTAAAGTACTTAGGATCAACATTTCAAAGCAATGGGGAGATAGACTCGGATGTGACTCATAGAATCAATGGGGGGGGGGGGGGGTTGAAATGGAAGCAGGCAAGCGGAGTACTGTGCGATAGGAGGGTCCCAATCAAGTTGAAAGGGAAGTTTTACAGGACAGTGGTTAGACCAGCTAATAGAATGCAAGTAGCCGAGATGCGAATGCTGCGGTAAACGTGTGGCGTGTCGAGAGCAGACAGAATTAGGAATGCGTATATTAGAGGTAGTCTGGGGGTGGTGGACATCGCCGAATAGATGAGGGAGAATAGGCTGAGGTGGTATGGACACGTTATGAGAAGAGTGGAAGAGGAGCTCGTTAGGTGCATTCCAGGAATGCAGGTGGTCGGCAGCATCCGAGGTAGGGGGAGACTGAAGCAGACTTGGGAACAGGTTGTCCGAAAGGACATGGCAGTGTGTGGGGTGGACAGGGACCTTGTGAAAAACAGACGGGAGTGGAAGGCTAGAACCCGCAGACCTGACCCCGCCACAGGCGGGATGATGGGTTGCAGCTTTGATCGGCAACCGGCTGCAAACAAATAAAACTGTCTAATATATTGCCCTTGTGTCCATTCAGAGAGACAAGATAGGCACCCGACCCTGCCATAGGCGGGAAGCTGTTTTGCGTTATATAAATGAAAGCCTTCCACGAGTATTATGTACTTCCTACGCACAAAAATCACTTCAAGGCAGCAATTTCAAAATATTTAAGTAGAGCACAACAACCACATGTCTGTTTAAGAACCAAACCTTTGCAGGGTTACAGTCTGCTTTACAGGTTAACCCAAGGCAAACAAAACTTGCACTTTACAGAAACAGTAAGACCTTGAAACTTGGAGAAAATATTCTTCATCTAATAAATAACTTTTACCAACTTTTGAAATAAAGATATTAGGGCGGCACACGACTGAAAATACTGTAGACGTTTTACCGAATTGTTGTTTGACCATGGTATTAATATATGAATGCATTCAAGGATTTGAGACTCGCACACAGACCAGATGTTGCATTCACCAGGACGGTACGAGGTCATGCAACTTAAAAAGGATGAAAAAAAACTCAATTATTATTAAATTTACCTATCGTTTGTATAGGGTCTCTTATTTGATGTGAGAGTGATTCAGAAAGAGCCCAACGTCCACAACCAACAAACACAGTAGGTAGAAAAGGGGGAGGATAAAAACACATGTGCTTCTCACTTTTTTCCTCTCCTAACCGAAAAAATGTGAACTTTTGCGACTTCCTTCTGTGATAATTGATTCTAGACAGACTTTCAACAATCATAGAGAGAGAGAGAAAACGAGACAGTTGAGAGTAGGTCTCATATGAACCAACTCACAGATAATACTCCATCGCCTTTCTGCCTTCAAAATCCGATTTAATTGCTACTACTGCTAAACATTTCGAAGAATTTCGACAGCATTCATTTTACCAACTAGAGAGAGCGAGAGAAAACATGAGATGTGATCGAAACTGGTGGAAGGAAAAACCTTTTTCTCCCCTTAAGCATCCTCTCCCTTTTTCTAGTATTGGTCATGTCCTCCTCGAAAACATCAGTCTCCAGCTTTGAAATCCGTTCGACTGCTTCTCTCTCTTTCTCTTTCTCCCTGCAAAAGCTCCTATTGCAAGCATAGATTTTTATATTATTATTGACAATACACATGTTAATATTATACGCTCGATATGGTCTTATATATACCTCGTCAGTGGAACATCTAATGACCACGCCTACATTAACTGATTCAAATATCCGGTACTCCAGTGGGGGCAAGGAGATACTATGATATTTGAACAGTTCTGTCACTGGCCGTTAACCTTGGGTGTCTTTTTACTTTCAAACCATTTCAAAAGAAATCCTACCCCGTCTCTCTCAACCTCTGAACTTTTTTTTGTTTGTGTGTGAAAGTCGCCACACAAAAATGTCATCTTGCACCCTGAACATAACAGTAGTCTTGTAGTATTTATTATTTGCGTGAAGATATATATGCAAGCAGATATACGAGACATAATGTTGATGATATATCTGAATTCTGAGGGAAACAAGCAGCAATTACCAGACTTCTTCTGCGCTAAATACATAAATATTTTCAGTAATGTTGCAGACAGGAAACACCAAAGTCAAGAAGCGATAATGAACTCAATATTCCGTCAACCCGCTTTCTCTGGCCACCAGATCTACTCTCTCTGTGTGTGTCTCTTTTATTTTCGTTCGACATATATGCATAAAAATATCGGCTGCAATATCAAGTAACAATGAACTCAAGGTAAGCACCAAACAGAAATGACGGGTGGAGAAAGAAAGAGGGTTTGTTTAGGGCTAACACCAAGCGTTACTTGCCTGTAAACAAAGATCGAAATCGACGCATTCCGCACATTTTACACGCAATCCATTGATGTCTTCTTGGCAATAATTACAGTGATATTGAGCCATCTGATAGTTGATTTAATCATTAAATTCAATCAAATATGTCCACAAAAAGACTAAGTAGAAAATTGGTGGTACGGACGCCGTCTTCGTACGTTTTAAGCCACTGAAATGATAAACTAGCGTCCACCACTAGATATCCCTATCAACCGACCATGATATTCCACCTTGTCGTCGATGCCCTTGCGCACATATTACTGAGCTTATGACGTCAAAGTATCGATGTTGTCAAAAGAAATGATTTCTTTTCACATTG
Source organism: Trigoniulus corallinus (assembly GCA_013389805.1). Taxonomy (NCBI): domain Eukaryota; kingdom Metazoa; phylum Arthropoda; class Diplopoda; order Spirobolida; family Trigoniulidae; genus Trigoniulus; species Trigoniulus corallinus. The sequence continues at coordinate 6,876,208 of JAAFCE010005724.1, forward strand.
GGGAAAGAACTAAATTGGAATCGAACACCTATTTCAAGAAATAATACCGAAATCTACAAGACACAAACAAAACTCCTAAACTACTTCAAGAAGCGGCAGCGGCGTTCGTCGTGTTCAACTTTACCAATTTTTTTTTCTATTTCTAACCGCGCTTTCGTAAACGGCTTTGTCGTCATCTCGCCGACGCCAGATGCCGCTTTAATGAATGAAGTTTCTGGAATGGCAAGGTGTAGATGGTGACCGTCTTCATTTCAAATGAAGTTTTAAGTTGATATGGTGAGTGTAAATTTTTCTTGTTCCTATTGTCAATATTGTGTATGATTACAATTTCAAGATGAAAAAAAACATGGGTTATCTCGCTTGTTGTTGTTTTAGGGCCCTTCAACTACAAGGTCATTAGAGCCCTGTCCACCGTGTAGTTCTGATGCAGGGACTGCACAGACACTACACTAATGCGACGATTTTTGGATACTAGCGGTACCTAGTTTTCCCAAGCGGCCACCCATGTCGGTTGTAACTGGGGTTGCGTTGCTTAACTTCAGTGATCAGACGAGAACTGGTTTGTCCAACGCAATTCGCGGCTTCCGCCCCATCAGATGGTAGGAAGCCCGGAATCAACGGTCTGTCTCGCGCAACTCGCCGCTCCCGGTTATCTCGCACTATGCCCACATTCGTTTTGGGGCCGGAAGGGATTGTGTTATTTGATGTCACCTGGACGACAATGGGCACTTTCTACACGGTAGATAGGTAAGAATCTATGTCTTGGGATAGGGTGACCAGACGTCCCGATTTCAGACTTCATGTCCAGCCGCCCCGCCCCGCTCTTGTCCCGGCGGGACGCCCGTTTGTCCCACTTTGTTGGCAACTTTTCAGAAGCATTCTCTCGTCAATGAAATATGTGTACAGAGCACCCGCAAAGAATGATCTTTCTAGGTTGGCAACTGATCATCGTCTGAATCAAATTAAAACATCAGGCGTCCTGTGCTGGACCCGTCCTGTGACCCATAAAATCAATGGGGATAGTTGAAGTGGAGACAAGGAAGCGGAGTCCTGCGTGATTGGAGGGTCCCCATTTAAGTGGAAAGGGAAGTTCTGCAGGGCAGTGGTTAGGCCACCTATGCAATATGGATCAGAGTTGTTGGTGTTTTAGGTCCCATCAACTACAAGGTCATTAGAGACCCGTCCACTGCATAGTTCTAATGATGACGATGCATCCTGTGCTGGATGGACACCCATTCAAGCTATAAGTTACAGTAGGTACGAAGTCACAAGTTTTGTTCTGTGCTGTTCAAGAAAGCATGTCTCACCACCACTACTTCGGCCACTCACTAAAAGCCCCTGCCTCGCTTTGCTCTCTGGAAAATCTGGAAGTCCTCTGCACGCTTCTTGATCTTGTCCCTCTGTTGTGCTATTGTGGATGCTTTGGCAGTGGGGAAAGCTTTCTTTCTTGTTAAGACTGATGTCGCTAAAGCCTTTGACTCGGTTGATCATGGGCATTTATTGCCCTCTCTTGCCAGGGGCTTGGCCAACCCGCATCTCTTTAACCTCATTGTATCATATTTGGATGGGCGTAGGGTGTGTTTACAGGACGGGTCTCATTCAAGGTCCCTTATTCGTGGGGTTCCCCAAGGCTCTGTGTTGGGTCCTCTTCTCTTTAATGTGGCCACCAACTCCCTTCCCTCTATTCTCGAGGAGTGGCTAGTGTGGTCCTTTGCCGACAATAACTTTTTTGGTTTGCCCTGTTCCATAGATGGGTGTGGGCAGGTTTCTACTTGCGTAGCCTCCCTCCTCCCACTGTTATCTTCGTGGTACTTGGGTATAGGCATGCAGTTGAACGTCCAGAAGACCAGTGGTCTTTTCTTTCACCCTCGCCTTGGGAGGGTGGATGGGCCTTATGGGAATCCGCTGTGCGTTCTTGGTGTATGGTTCCACCAGGCACTGTCATTTCTCCTCCACAGGGATTTTCTTGTGGGAAAAATTAATTCTCTTGCTTACCTTTTTCGTCGGCTTAGGCCCATGGTTACTCGGAGGAAGTTGGTGGTTATCTTTTGTACCAAGGTTCAGGCTCTGGTAGCCTACTCTGCCCCGTTTTTGGCAGGCTTGTCTGCATTACGTCTTGCACCGCTGTGAGTAGCATGCAATCGTGTGTTCTGTGCCATTTTCTGTATTCCGTATGGTGTTCGCCTGTCCCCATGGTACCGGAAGGCGGGGATCCTCGCTTTTCAGTCCTTTCTTCCTTTTTGTTGCCTACTGGAGTTAGCATGGGCACTACGAAACCCGCTTTACCCTTGTCACTGGGTCACCCAGTCTTTTAGGGCCGCTGTGGAGGTCAGGAGCACCTCCAGATTCCGTTTTGTGTCGGAGCTTCCCCCAAGGGATCTTAGGCGTCGCGATTTCCCGGTTGCGTGCTTTTTGTTATGGAATTCCTTGCCGTGGTCTGTCCGGTCCCGTGTCTTTGAATGCTCGTATTTTAAGTGCACGTCGTCATGTCGTCACTTTAAGCGCGTGCTCTTTTTGCATTTGGAGTCAGTGCCCTAATCTTTGTTTAAGTTTGTTTCTTTATTTTCTTTTTTTTTTTTTAGTGTACTTTGTACGTAAATAAACTAATAATGATAATAATAAAATCTGGTTACTTTATCTTGCGACCATGTTGTGGCTGAAACCCTTAACCCACATGTCAATCCGTGGCAAGGTCGGTTCTGTACGTTCTAGCCCTTCACGCCCGCCAAGTCACTGGGAGCGGTTTATTGTGTTGGACACACCAGTGTCGGATCACTGAAGTTAAGCAACGAAACCGCAGCTAGTACTGACATGGGTGGCCGCTTGGGAAAACTGGGTACCGCTAATAACCCAAAATTCGTCGCATTAGTGTAGTGTCTGTGCAGTTTCTGCATTATTATTATGCAGATGAACAGCCAAGAGCAAACATACCAGAGAAACACAAACATTAGAACTACGCAGTGGATGGGGCAATAATGACCTTGTAGTTGAAGGGCCCTAAAACATCAACGAAACGTCTGATCACTGAAGTTAAGCAACGCAACCCCAGCTAGAACTAACATGGGTGGCTGCTTGGGAAAACTTTGTACCACTAACACCCAAAAAATCGTCACATTAGTGTAGTGTGTGTGTGCAGTCTCCGCATTAGAACTACGCAGTGGACGAGACTAATACCTTGAAGGGCCTTAGAAAACTGAAGAAACAAAAAACCCGCCAGGTCCCCATCCACCCAACACAGACTGCTGCTGATAGGGTGCAATGGACCTCGGGTTGGAAGTATATCCCTGGCTGAGTATAGAAGGAGAAAGGATAATTCATATAAATTGAAGGAATAAGGGCACAGAGAGACTAAAACTACTGGTCTTTTTCCCCCAAGGACCATTCGGCATTGGAATACTCTTGGAGAGGATAAAGTGGAGGGTTTCCTGTAAGGAAAGACCACCATTGCAAGTATTATAGGGGGACACAACAATTATAGCTTAGGGTTTTAAGAGTTTTACGGTATCATAATATGTAGGAATGAGAGTTGGTCTTTCCACTGTCAAATTGGCCAAATAAGGCTGCTTGCAGTGTAGTGTATTAGAAATACAATCCTTACGTACAACCTGTTCCCACATCTGGTTTTCCCTCTCCCGTGTGCTTCCAACCACCTGCCTTCCCATAATGAACTTAACGAGGTCCTCCCCTTGTTTTATCACCTGCCCATACCACCTCATTCTACTCTCCCTCACCTTTTTTGCGATGTCCGCCACCCTGCACTACCTCGTATATACTCATTCCTAATTCTATTTATTACACCCCAGCCATGCACCGCAGGATTCGCATCTCAGCTACTTAAATTCTATTCACATGGCACTTCCTCACTGCAACACGCTGATCCATATAACAGCTGGCTTAACCGCTGCCTTGTAAAACTTCTCTTTCAACTTTATTCCCCTTACTATCCCCTCATAGCCCGCCTCGGCGACTCACTTGTAACGTGCTTAACGTTGAGTCCTTGAGTGCAAGTCCGATCCTGGCCGAGGTCGGCACATTGAATAATCAAAGCCGGTACTTTTCAAGTTACAATTTAAGCTCGCAAGAAAGTTCGACCTATTGTGGCTGTTGTTTTGTTGGTGCTTTAGGACCCTTCAACTACAATAGTCATTAGAGTCCCGTCTACTGCGTAGTTCTAATATAGTATGCACATACACGCTGTTATGATGATTTTGACTATTATCAACACGCAGTATTCCCGAACGGTCACCCATGCGAGTAATAGCTGGGTTTGCGTTGCTTAACATCAGTGATCAGACGAGAACTGGTGCTGCCAAGTTGCGTTGGACACACCAGTTCCCGTTAGATCACACCAGTTCCGTCAAATGGGAAATAAAGCAACGGCCTCGTGCAGTGTGTACGACGTCACTCGCACGTAAAAGGACCCTTTCTACTATGCAATATGTAGATGAGGCAAATTTTCCAGGTGTAAGAGCTCGCCTCCCCCTGGCGTCGGTGGAGTGCCCAACGAAAATTTGACTGATGATAAATAAGCATAGGGGTTGCAGCTTTGGCCGGAAAAAAACACAATCTGTGTCCATTCAGAGAGACAAGATGGGTACCCGACCCTGCCACAGGTGGGAAAAGGGTTTAACAGCTGCTTTGCATACTTGAAGCCAAAGGTCATTTAGTGCCCCGTCCACTGCGTAGTTGTAATGCAGTCCTCAAAGACACCAAGCTGTTATGACGATTTCTGGGTATTAACAGTACCCAGTGTTCCCAAGCGGTCACCAATGCTAGAACTAACTGGGGTTGCGTTGCTTAACTTGTTGACCAAACGAGAACTGGTGGCCGTGAGGGGCGGCAGCTGATTTGAGAATCCCGACGGCACTTCAGCTATATATAACGTTAATAAGATGTTTTTCAATATGCGTTACCTGACCAATCAAAACATTCCTAGGAGGAATCACATTTCCAATGAGTAACCGGGCAGTGGAAGTCTAAAATTCGGGTTACTCTCATCTTCTTGTTACATCCTCACTACACACAAACAACGTCATTAGCAAAAATTCTCAAACGCGTGGGCTCTTTCACATTGGCAGATGACCATACCATCCGATGACAGAATCATATATTAAATAAAAGCCTTTGACCCACGTCTAAGATGACCTCACAATTGTTTCTTTGGCAGTCACACTTCCACCCTTTATACAATCCAGGCGAATTCGCGCGATTGTGGTTCAACCTGAAATGACAATGAATCGATGTAACGAACAAAAAGCAAATATTAAACTTTAATTATGCACACTATCAAAATTTAAAACAACGAATTAAAAAAAAATATTTCTCTAATGTTCAATACCGTCCCTAATACAATTCAAAGTTATTCTAAATTTAAACGAGAGGTGGACAAACTGCAGTCAGCCAAAGGAATTCATGCGGTCCAGGAGGTCATTTAGAAATGTGTGCAAGAGCAGCCAGAAATGGAATAATTTGAAATTGTTTTGAGGGAAACTTGGCCCTTTCTATTAAAATATTACAAAATGTTTCATTAAATATAATTTCACAGGATAAATAATAAATGGTCCTGGTAGGTACCTATGTATATTAATTAAAAACATTTTGACATTTTGTACGTGTGGTCCGCCTGACTTGGTATCAGCATTCCATCAGCCCTTTAATAAAACACGTTTGCCCACCCCTGATCTAAACTGTCAGTGCAAATATTGTGAAAAACATTATGCATTCAAAAAGGATGACAATACCAGAGGCGATCTTTGAGGTTCCAAGGAGAAAAGAAATTCTAGAGTCTGAATTTATGCGAGTTAACCGCAAACATCACAGAAGTTCCCCCATGAGGAAATAAAAGTACAGCTAACGATTTAGAAATCAAATTACTAGCAACTTCGTTCAAAAACTCACTGAAAAAAGAACCACCTGACAAGATGATGTTAACCTGCTCCTTTTTTCCAAAGCTTGACTAATGAAGCAGCATCAGCGAGATGAATGACTTGAATGCTACTATTATACCTTGTTTATAACGGAAAATCAGACACTGTTTTAAATTAACGTTTTAATTTTATATGTCTTTGATGGATAATTCAACTCTGAAATTATGACACCTCTAACGATTGTCCTATTCATATGACTAAAATTCAATGATTAGACATTACAGATCATCAAACTTTTTACAAATCAAAAAATAAAAATACTGTAAGAATGCCAGTGGCAATAAAATTCAAAAATTTATACGAAAGTATTGGGGGCAACAACGACATTCAGTGAACTTAAAAACTGGAACAATAAATACCTACTATCTGATAAGTTGACTTCCAAGGTTGATAATGACCAGAGAGAGGGGGGGAGAGAGAGAGAGAGATCTTATGATGAGATATTTAAAGCCGATACCAATCAGATGAAGCCCTTTATTCGAATTTTCCTTCAATTTAATACTAAAATCGTCGCACGTTAACCTGGTGTACTACAGAATAACTCATATTATCAAATTATTAGCATTACTGTGATACTAGAGTGGTAATTATGCAACTCAAACTTGATTCTAGGCAACGGTGGATGATGAACCACTAGATTTAGTCACGCAGGCCATCACGAAGACTGGATGCCTCTCTCTGCATCATTCAGTTCAGGTTATTTGTTTTTTTCTTCGTTGTTTATTCAAGAAAGCGTTTGACTCATGAATTCAGCTCTTATAAAAGCCGTTCTGTTCTTATGTAGGAATGTATGTTTGAGCACAAGGACTGGAGACGCTGCCAGAAAGAACTTCAAGCATTTAGGAAATGCATTGAAGAACATAATACAAATAATCCAACCCGGTTCTTCAAGAAATCTGAATCAAATGAACAGTAGTAGAAACGTTGAACATCAACGTAAGGATTTTTTTGGCACCAGACAGAGGACAGAACTCCAAACTCACGTTGTGAAATAATATGCCCTTCACGACATTGCGTGTCCATGTCGAATAAATGAGTTGTTTTTCTGATTAACAACATGTGGTGCTTCATTAAATTCTTCCAATTCATCGCTAGCTGCCAACGGAACGTTATGAATTTGAGTGTAAGCGTCATGCCTAACTGGCCAAAGCAGATGGGTCATTGAAGCAAATGCCAAAAAATTCACCGAGCATGAAATACCTGTTGAAAGAAAAACAGAATGATTAAAATCCCAGTCCATTTCCTTTTCCTGAAATTCCTGGCCAATTATTCATGTTTACTATCTTCCTTTTCTCTTTTGCAGTAAAGTTTTGCAACAGAAATAAATTTCTTACAACTGAAGTTCAAGCATGAAAGGCTTTTTTTGTTTTGTCGGTGTTTGGGGCCCTTCAACTACAAGGTCATTAGAACCCCGTCCAATGCATAGCTCTACGGCAGAGACCGCAAAGACACTATGCTCATGGAACGATTTTTGGATATTAGCGGTACCCAGTTAGCGGCCGCTCTAGCATGAAAGGCGAAAGCAAAACTTTGGAGAATGATACAATGACCCCCTCCCAAAAAAGTGAAACTATCCAACTGCTTCACTAGGCACAGAAGTGGAGCATGATGCATGGTAACCCAAATGTTTTTTTCTGCTATTGTTATCATAATTCGCTTTTTCCTTTATGAAGTTTCCTCATAATACATTTTATTAATGCATCACTACTGAGCCGAAAGAAGTCTTTAAGACGAACGACCAATGGTGCTTGTCGTGTGACGGGGACATCCGCTCAAAAAGAAACGTTTAAAGCTCCTCGACTACTCAGAGTCTCAAAGTTCAATAAGTTGATTATGAAATACCTGGCCTAACCACTGACCTATGAAACCTCCCTTTCAAAGTGACTTTTGCCTCATCTACCCGTTGCATAGTAGAGAGGGTTTCTTTATGTGCCAGTGCCATCGTACACTACACGGGACCTAGGTCTTACTTCTCATCCGAAAGAAGGTGCACTCAAGGCATTCTCTCTCGCCCGAAAGAAGTCAACCCACCTCGTTCCAGCATCGAACCTATTTTGTTGTTATTTCTTCTAGCTTTAGGGTTCTTCAACTACAAAGGTGATTAGAGCCCCGTCAACTGTCTAGTTCTAATGCAGAGGTCTAGTTCTAACGCTGATGAGACGATTTTTGGCATTAGCAGTACCCAGTTTACCCAAGCAGCCACCCATGCTAGTACTAGCTGGGGTTGCGTTGTGGAACTTCAGTGATCAGACGAGTTGTTGTTGTTTATTGGTGTTTTAGGGCCCTTCAACTACAAAGGCCATTATTGCCCCGTCCACTGCATAGTTCTAATGCAGAGTCTAAAAAGACACTATGCTGTTACGACGATTTTTGGGTATTAGCGGTACACAGTGTTCCCAAGCGACCACCCACGTTAGTACTAATTCGGGGTTGCGTTGCTTAACTTCAGTGATAAGACGAGAACTGATGTCTCCAACGCAATGCGCCGCTCATAACCTATTCATAACCTATTTAAATTCCTTTCTCAAAAACGACATCTAAGGCCTACACGTTTTTTTCACTTTAGCACAACAAAAGTATCAGAAAAAATTTATAAAAGGGATCTATTTGTGAGTCTGTAAAAATGCCAATAAGTTTTTTTTTATTACTTTTGCAATTACCGTATTATCTCGTGTATAATACGCACCCCAAGTGTTAAGACTTAGTTAAAGAAAAATATTAATGCCCGTGTATAATACACAGGTTAAGTTTGCCAGTTCCCAATTATTTCAGATGACGATTGTGAAGAATTTTTAGGCATTTAATATCGGTATTGTTGGACATAACTGGACTTAAAATATTCATTTTTATTACAGGACTTGTTAATTTTTCATAGTAGTACGCTAGTATTATTATAGCAATGGTTACACTTGTATTAACATACAAGCACTTGTATCTATGGTATGAAGGTAAATAAAGTGTAGGTAGCTAAATATTATATTTATAAAAGTAACTCAAAACAGCATCTAATAGAAGTTAAATGAGGTTAATAAGCAAACATGTCTCTTCTTGCTTTCAATGGATGATCCAGTATTCTTTATGTGTGTTTAGTGTTCTCTGATAACGGCTGAAATTTTTACACCTATGTATAATACGCACCCAGATTTTGCATCCAATTTTTTGGGAAAAAAGTGCGTATCATACACGAGATAATACGGTAAATCAAAAGAAAAAATCAGTTCATTTCTTACTCACCCAGCAATAACTTGAACCTCCACAACGCTGAGATATTAAATGCTACGATTGCCATAATTGGCAAATATATGAACCATACCAAGCTACTAGCTCCGAAATGAAGTAGGAAATGTAGCTTAGCCTTGTTACGCTCTCGTTGCATGGTTTGCTTCAATTCGTAGAAAAACCACAACATAAAAATCATTCGAAGCACAAGGGACAACCATCCAGCCCACGTCTGATATTCATCTACATCTTCGACTATGTTTATACTCATCTGAAAAATGACAATGTCAATTAGGAATCTAAATTGTAACATTATTCATTTTGAAATCTAACTAACCATTGCCCATATATGCAGCAATACAGTTAAAAAGATATAGATGCTCCAACTTAAAACCAACAAGCGCTTAGATGTGGGTTCACGGTGAGTAATTGCCCATCCTTTTGCCAGTAATAATAAGACCAGAACGAATGTGGACTGCAATGATAGAATAAAAAAACATGTGTAACCAACATGAAACATCCACAACTACCTTATAATACAATTAAAATGGATAGCACCAATGTGATTCAAGTTTTTTGAATCATCTTGCATCAGTCGAAAGTCACAGGAAGGGAGAGTTGCAATAAATAAAAATTTGATCGTCTTCTGCTTCTTAATGGCAGCTAGAAGCAGTTAGTCACTTTCTATACGGGAAATTTTACCAATTGCAGTTTCTATCAGTCACAAGGTCACTGACATTTTTGATAATTTAAGGTACAGTGGAACCACAGGCGGCTCATGGGGCAGGCAAACCTAGGCGGCTAATTTCAAAGGTACTTCCTTGCCATGCAGTCTATCGGTCATTTAAAATGTTCATAGTCCTGGGGTTCCGAAATTTCTCTGATTCGTGGGACTTTTCTAAATCTTGGCTTTCTCGAGGCACCTTGTTGCAGAGGCACAGCAATGCATTGTCAAAGGGACAAATGCTAAGGGCGTGAGGGGCTCTGACAATTTACAACTGCATTAAATTTAATAGAGGCAGTGGTGGCGGCGATGGACCCACTTGCCTAGGGCGCCTGAAACTCGCATACCGGGCCTGAGTGGAACCTTAGTTGTCGAGCGGCTCTCTTCTCGAACAATGTGTCACTTATACCATGGCCTCCATTCAATGCAGTCTCTTGCTCGAATTTGCTGTGCCTTTCTTGATTTCCTTTGCGTTTTGATTTTCATAAATTAACTCTTCCCTTTGCTCTCTACATCACCTTCCACTTTCAACTCCCCTCTATACAATTAAAGAGAGGGGAAAATGCATGTAGTACCATTATAAAGGTTAAAATAAGCAGTCATCCGAGGTTCAAGAACGGATTATCCATGTTACATTAATTCTTGGAGGAAAAAGGTTTTGGTTCTGAAACAAATCAATGTTCGAACAGCCTTTAGGAGCGAATTATGTTCCACCACTGAGGTTCCACCGCATTTCAAATTAAGTCGGAAATGGTTTGTGCACTACTAGCTTCTACTATCACCGACCAACGTGTTTTCACTCTTACTGATTACTTAACCTGTGAAATTATGTCGGCGACTTCTCCGGTGATATTCACACTTTCAAATCCTTCACCATCGTAAGAGAACTTGAATAAGTGACAAAGGTGAAACACATTCCCCAGCAACTGTACGAATATGGTTGCTGTAAAAAGGTACGTTAATGGATGACGCTGCTTCAATGCAACGTATAGCTGTACTGAGAATAATCCAAGATACAGGATTCCAAACATCAGATATATCTCCACAGTATCCTATAATAAAAATGTATATAAATTATTATAATACAATCAATATTTATCTTCAAAAGTGGTCATTTGCAACGTTCAATGATTTGGAAAACAACTAATGGAAGGATCTGCTATAAACAACCGATAGTGTGCCTTATTCATTTGATTCCGCTTAAAATAGGGTCGGGTCTGCAAGGTCTCTCTCTTCATTGCAATCTGTATTCAATTACGTTCAAGTTCCATCTTTTAACATGATTCCACGACTGCATAGAACAGGCTATTTCGTCCACAACCTAAGACCTGAATTCTAGCGATGGACCTCTCTTTCCACGACATGCTCATACCAACTCGGGCTATTCTCTCGGCTTTGTGATATCTTCCATTCTTACTGGCTGAAATTTTGTCTCTACGTCTAAATATTATTTGGGAAACCACAATTATGACTTACTAAAGAACTGAATCTAGGGCGATTGAATAATAGGACGATTGAAAGATCAATTTTGAGACCAATGATCATGTCAAAGTCGACTGCAAAGGAATGATGAACCTGACCTGTAAAATTTTTTAGGGCGATTACAATAATAAACAGTTCGAATGGTTACCTCTTTTTTCTGTAGCAAACCCATTTTCTGCCCACAGTTATAACAAACAGACATGACTTTGGTTGTTTGGTTTGTTGGTGTTTTAGGGCCCTTCAACTCGCCGAAAAGATGAGGAAGAATAGGTTGAGGTGGTATGGGCACGTCATGAGCAGAGGGGTAGAGGAGCTCGTTAGGTGCATTCCAGGAATGCAGGTGGTCGGCAGCAGCCGGGGTAGGGGGAGACCGAAGCAGACGTGGGAGCAGGTTGTCCGGAGGGACATGGCAGTGTGTGGGGTGGACAGGGACCTAGTGGGAAACAGACGGGAGTGGAGAGCTAGAATGCGCAGACCCGACCCCCCGCCACGGGCGGGATAAGGGTATGATGATTATTAGGGCCCTTCAATTACAATGGTCATTAGAGCCCCGTCCACTGCGTAATACAGAGTCTGCACAGATACTACGCTGTTACGACGATTCGGGTATTGGCATACCCAGTGTTCCCAAGCGGTCACTCATGCCAGTACAATCCGGGGTTGGGTTACTTAACCTCAGTAATCAGACGAGAACTGGTGTGTCCGACGCAATACAGCCGATCTACATGATTTTGGGAGGACTAACTTGGAATGGAGAGTATAGCAGATAGAAAAGGGCAGGATACAAATAAAGCGGAAGAGGAGATGTAGGACACTCATGGACTAATTGTTGAATGGTTAGCGACTGGTTTCTATACCGTAGAAACCAAACAGAGGAAAATTGCTATCTGAGAACTGAGGTGCTTTTGAAAAAAAAATTAAAAGTTTACGAGCCATTTCGTAGTCCTGTTTCAAAAAAGAGAGTTTGCACAGTAACAGAAGAATATACCTCCTTTCAAATTCTACATCTACACTAATTTTGGGTAATAATCTAGTTTTTGTTTCAGTTCTAAAGTTCTCATAAAGACGTCTTAAAGCAGTGATTGCCAAACTTTTTATCTCAACGACCCCTTTGAGGTGGAGAGGCTCTTTTGATATTAAATACTTCTTAAATGATCTTATGAAATATCTTTGAACCTCGGCCATCCGAGATAATTGTTAACCTAATTGAAATATATTAAAAAAAGCAAGAAATATTTTATATCAACAATTATTGGCAGCAATTAGATCGAGATACTTTCTATTGATATTAAACTTTCTAAAATCACTTTAAGATCAATTTTACTTCTCACCGACTCCCTAAAAGCTTTTAACTTTCGTCGACTATCCGAGAGTCGGTACCGAACAACTTCGACAACCATTGTCTTAAAATCTTTAACTTCTATACCTTGAACAAGGCTCAACCCTCACAAATCTTTACCATAAACATTTAGTCTAATAATTAATTTAGTACAAAGCAGCAGTTGGGTGATAATGAACTGTTTAGAGAAGTATCAATGGTGGCCACGGGTTTGAAATGGTATTGCCACCGATCCTTCCTCTAGTTTTCAAATTCCTTAAAATATTAAAGCAATAAAACAAAGCCATGAAATATCGCAACAGCATCTAATCACGATGATACTTACTTGCATTTCAAATGAGAACTGATATTCGAAAGGGTTTTGATGAGCAGTATATGGATTTCCATTCACAAGCCAAATATCATAGTCGATGACAGCATTTGAATCGGAATCATAACCCCAAGTACAATTTTGCTGACGGTCATATCGATGACAAGCTACCATACTTATGTACCAAAACCTTAAAATAAAGAAGAAAATATCAAATTGTTAAATAACATACGCTTCACGCAAATCATGTGACAACTTCAGTTACCTTGGACGAGTTAACCCTACATTCAAGGTGAAACTTACCTAGGTTGATAGATGTCTAAAACACCGTACGTAAATTGATAACCTGGTACCAAAAATTGAGGTTGATCTTCATCAACACAGTGTTGATATTTTGGACAAGGTATTCGTCGAAGAAAATCTTCGGTATTATATTGATGACAATGAGCATCATAAGCAATAGAATCGATTTTGGCGAACATAGCTTTACACGCATCGTCTCTCAAATTCCTCGTTCGATTTCCATAATATTCATTAAAATAGGTCTTATCTACAACCACAAATGTTAATGCATGAGTGATATTAGTATTAGAAGTAATATTTCCAAATATATGCCCTTCGGTATTAGTCCTATCGTGTTGATTTGTTCGTTGAAAGCCGAATCTGACTAAAAAATGGAAGAATTCTTCCGAAGTGTTCCACGTTCCTTTTAAACGCAGACATTTGAAAGTGCTAAATTGTATCATCACAATAAAAGTCCAAATTGCTACACGGTTATACATTGCGTATTATCACTTGTCCAATTTTAAACTTTAAGATTCAATTTCAAGCATAGAAATGATATATTTCGATGCAAACCGTCAGCATTCATTTCTCACATTCAACACTAGCAGCTACACTAAATGGCACTCGGCAAAAAAACATGACGCAGTTACAATACTCTCAACTGGCAATTGTAAACGATCATATTATTAACACAAATGAGTGAAAGTTAATCGACACACGTTTTGTAAATATATCCGACGTGGTCACATGTGGCTCAAAACACATCTATCTTATATCAATAATATTTCGTAAACCAATTCATCGATCCAATAGGAAACATTTAGATATTATTTTCCTTATCGTAGGCCGAACAACGACGTAACCTGAAAGACCTTTAACTACCACAATCGTCGTTAATTGCGTAAACGAAATATGCGAAATGTAAATATATTCCTAGGTCAGATGAAAATGATTGATCATGTGTTATTGTACATATTGTCCTGAGCGGGATTTGAACCCGTTTCTGCCGGGTCAAAATGTAGACTGCGTACTTTTCGAGTGACCATTGAGAGTTTACCCGTTCCCTCGCTAGGTGGCCGTCTTTAAATTAAATGGGTGATGTCTTAAGGAAAATTAATTGAAATTGCGGCTGCTTGAATTTCAACATCCCTAAAATAAGACACTTATCACAGGATGCAATGCCCGCTTAAATATATAAGTGCTTTTTTAGTATGAATTTAGTCACCAACGTAATAAAGTCAGATATTTTCGTAGTTAAAAGAAAATTTCATTGCTGAGAAAATCGAATTCAGAATGGCGACTCTTCCTCCTTGTATTCTGGTGCTATGTGGATCCTTCAATCCTATTACGATTGCACATTTGCGAATGTTTGGTACGTATTATTGTCATTTAATTTATTTTAAGGGTTATGTGAACGAAGTAGTTCTAAAGACGATTGGAAAGAAAGGGTTTCGTTTAAATAATTCATTGATAGTGTGCGAAATCTTGGTGACAGCTGATGCGTAGCTATGGTGAATGATTCGCAATCTTATCTTTTGAGAAATCATGAATATTGTAGATAACGCCGAATTTGCAGTTTGGAAGGCCTTTGATGCTACTTCAATATTTAATGTGGTGAATTTTGGACACAATAAGTCAATGAGGTCACCTAACGCAATAGTTTTACCGGTACTCCGTGACATACGACTGTCTGCTCGTTGATCGAACCATACTGCATTTTGCGTACACCGTTAAAAACGTTAATAAAGTATGACTACTACAAGCATTTGTTAGTGACGAGCGAAAATAATTTATTAACAATCTTGTAATTCAAGTACAGTATTCAGAACTTGGCATAATATTTATACAGCTTAATACACGATTGCACAACGATGAACTTGACGTCAGTCTGTATACAACTCGTGTTCTGCGAAGGTCATTCGCGTATTACGTGTATTCGCAGACGACATTCGAGTTCGGTTCGTTAGGCAAGGCGCAAAATGAGGCAGCGTAACGCAGCCCTGCGAAATTCTGTTAGCAGGCAATCACTGTTACGTTGAAAGCTTGACGCAAATTGCAAACCAGTATGTTAAAAAACTGCGATTCAATGTGTGGTGATTGCCTGCTAGCAGAATTTCGCAGGGCTGCGTTACGCTTCGTCACCCTGCGGCCTCATTTTGCGCCTTGCCTTAGTGTTTTAGGGCCCTTCAACTACAAGGTCATTACAGCCCCGTCCACTGCATAGTTCTAGTGCAGAGACTGCACACACACACACACACACACACTGCACTAATGGGACGATTATTGGGTATTAGCAGTCAGTGGCGTCACTAGGGGAGTGCGGAGGGTGCGGGCCACACCGGGTGAGGGAGCGGCAAATTGCGTTGGACACACCAGTTCTCGTCTGATCACTGAAGTTAAGCAACGCAACCCCAGTAAGTACCGACATGGGTGGCCGCTTGGGAAAACTGGGCACCGCTAGTATCCAAAAATCGTCGCATTAGTGTAGTGTCTGTGCAGTCCCTGCATCAGAACTACACAGTGGACGGGGCTCTAATGACCTTGTAGTTGAAGGGCCCTAAAATACCAACAAACAAACAAACGCACCGGGTGACACCACTCGCACTAAGAGAAATGGGGTAACACCAAAACAGAAGAAGCGGCTATTTTTCGGGAGAGGGGGGGGGGTGACACCATGGTGCCACCGCACCGGGTGAAGCCATACCCTAGCTTTGCCACTGTTAGGAGTACCCAGTTTTCCCAAGCGGTCACCCAGGTTAGTACTAGCTTGGGTTGCGATGCTCAACTTCAGTGATCAGATGAGAACTGGTGTGTGCAACGCAATAAGCCGCTCCCGTAAAAGCCTAGTGAAGACCAAACAGACTCCAAGAAGTGACATCAGGCATGATGTAAAGAAGGGTCTGAATGACATTTGGACGGCGATAGAATAACGGGTTGTTAAAATAAGCGAAACTAAAATCGATCACGTAGGTTTAAAATGGGGTGGAAATGTAATTGATGTGCTTTGTGGGGACACAGGGATGAAATATTTTTCGTTTCGTTGGTGCTTTAGGGCCCTTCAACTACAACGGTCACTAGAGCCCCGTCCACTGGGGAGCGGCAAATTTCGTTGGACACACCAGTTCTCGTCTGATCAGTGAAGTTAAGCAACGCAACCCCAGTTAGTACTGACATGGGTGGCCGTTTGGGAAAACTGGGTACCGCTAGTATCCAAAAATCGTCGCATTAGTGTAGTGTGTGCGCAGTCCCTTCATCAGAACTACACAGTGGACGGGGCTCTAATGACCTTGTAGTTGAAGGGCCCTAAAACACAAACAACAAACCCGTCCACTGCGTAGTTTTCATAGCGATCTGCACAGACACTATGCTGTTACACAGAGGCTTGCCAGCACAGTGTGCAATGTGCGTAGCGCTCACAGATGCCAGGGTATTAAAGACGCCCAGGGTCCTCTGCTTGCTTTTTAGATCCGGCCTCCTGATCTGCCATAGCCAGTGATAGGAGCGGAGTCACCTTTTTTTTTCATTCGGGAGGGGGAGATAGGGGTGCCAACTAAGTTCTTGCAAACAGGCGCCGGACATTACTGGTCCTCCACTGCTGTTACAACGATTTTTGGGTATTAGCAGTACCCAGTGTTCCCAAGCGGTCACCCATGCTAGTACTAGGTGGGGTTTCGTTGCTTAACTCCAGTGATCAGACGAGAACTGGTATGTCCAACGCCATCCAGCCGCTCCCAGGGATGAAATTCTGTATGTACATGAGTTCAAGAACCTGGGATCAGCCATTCAGAGCAATGGGGGAAATCGATTGCGATGAGACCCACAAAATCAATGAAAGGTGTATGAAGTGGAGACATCAAGTGGAGTCCTGTGTGATCTGAGGGTCCCAATAAAGTTGAAGGGGAAGGTACGCTGCTGGTTAGGCGATCTATGCTATATGAATCAGGTTGGTGGGCCGTCCAGGGTGGGATTTTTGGGGTTGCAACCCCCCCCCTCCCATGCACATATAAACCTATATCAGCCCCCCTCCCTGACGAAAATCCTGGATCCGCCACTGATTGCGTATGTTTTTCTCTCTTTCAGAAATTGCGAAAGATTATTTACACAGTCACAAGGTAGCCCGGGTTATTCGTGGAATTGTATCTCCAGTTCATGACGGTTATGGAAAAAAGGTAACGTGTCGTTGCATTTCCCTGGTCGGAAGATTGCTTTTTCTTTACATTTCGTTGGTGTCTTAGGGCCCTTCAACTACAAAGGTCATTAGAGCCCCATCCCCTTTGTAGTTGTATATAATGCAGAGTCTGCACAGATGCTACGTTGTTACAACGAGTTTTGGGTATTAGCAGTACCCAGTGTTCCCAATATACTTCAGTGATCAGACGAGAACTGGTGTGTCCAACGCGATACAGCCTCTCCCTGTGGAGGGTTGCACCCCACCCATCAATGTTAGTATCGCCCATGACAAACCACGTTAAGTTCACTACAGGAACCCAGGTCAGACGTGTTAGAGGTAGGTTCTAAGCCAGGGCTCTCAAATTGGTGGTCTGCGAACTGCCTCCGACGTGTATATGTATGCCTTACAATGACTGACTTGCATGTGAAAGGTCAGAAAGCAGTAGGCCCAGATAACATCCCGGTGGATGTTTGATGTACATGGGAGCTACAGGAATTACATGGCTAGGGAAGCTTTTCAGTAAGTTAGCTAATGGAAACTGAATGCCATCAGCATGGAGGGAGAGTTGGATAGTTCCACTGTTTAATGGCAGAGGTGACGCCCAGGACTGTGGAAATTATAGGGGCGTTAAGCTAATGAGCAATTCTATGAAGCTGAGAGGTTGAACTAGTGTCCAGGGTAATTAATTTGGGTTTATGCTGGGTGATAGTGGTTGAACTAGTGTCCGGGAGAGAGTTTGAACTAGTGTCCAGGGTAATTAATGTGGGTTTATGCGGGGTGATTGTGTCCCTAGTCAGGTAATTTGTGACGTTTTAAGAAGGAAAGTGGTAGATGAAAGCCATATTAGAATAGTGCAGGGTATGTATGACGGTTCCATCGTTAGGGTGACGACGGCATGGGGTAATACTGGAAGCTTCAAGGTGCAGGTTGGTGTGCATCAAGGGTCAGCACTTCGCCCATCCTTATTCACTGTAGTCATGGAGAAACTGCTGGTGGGAAAAGCGGAATGGGACTCTCGGTGCATGATATTTGCTGATGATGTGGGAAGATTTGTAGGGTCCAAAGAGGATGCACGAAAGGCCCTACAAGACATCCAAATAGTGATGAAAATATTTTTTTTAATATTTTTAATAACGGATGACGACGGGCTACTTCGGTCGGCCAGTCAAACCCTTTTTTTGTAGAGTAGATGAGATGCGTTTACGCACGGCGCGGCGGACTCCCATCGCTAGACAGCCGTCTCAAACACCTGCCATCCTCTCCTGGGTTCGAGCCCGGAACCGTTTGTAACATTATTTTAGGCTAGACTAACTCTTGTTCCCTTAGACCAGGGGTCGGCAAACTGCGGCTCTTTTGGCTCTTCCACAAATGACTGTGTTGGTGCACAGGCATCCACAGCAGTATCGTTCGAGTGACAGAAGACGTGGCACGGCGGTATGTGGCGCTTGGAAGGCACAGTTGACTAAGGCCGGTCGCACACACAGCCACTTGCAGCAGCCACTAGTGGCGATCACTAGTCGCTGTACACGGCCACTAGTGGCGATCACTAGTCGCTGTACACGGCCACCAGTGGCTGCCACAGGCGGCAGCAACGAGACCTCGTGCTTGCGGTAATAGGAAAAACGCCGCCACTGGCGACAAGTAGCGAGATACGGCGACTGCAGCAGCTCGTGGCTCAGTAGCGATACTGCAAACGCCGTGTCTGCGCTGAGCCTATTTGATTCCAATTAGAAACACAGTCCACAACGTGTGGTCGCCACTAGCATCCGCCACAAGTGGCTGTGTGTGCGAGCGGCCTAAGGCCCTTCGTCCACTACCACAATGCAACTGCAACTCAACTGAAATGCAATGCAACTAAAGTTAATTGCAATGTCACTTTCGTCCACAGATGCAAGTCTTTGGCAATAGTTGCCCTTATGATGCCGAGTATTTCAGATGAAGAGAGCATTGTGGGAATGGTGCGAATTACTTGACAGTTGCAATGCAACTGACATGCTCAGTTGCAACGCAACTCGTTTCCAACTAGTTGCCTTTACATTGCGTTGCATATCATTAACATGAGTCAGACTAGCACCCAACTGAAAAGGAACTAAAATTTGATTATTTTTCAGTCGAGTGGCAGATGCGCTGTGTCAGTGGACGAAGGGCCTTATGCACGAGTTGAATGAGTCATTCAGTCAGGAGTCTCATTGTGTAAAGTGGTCAGTGCTTGACGAGTCCACAAATCACACGTTGGTGGCAAAAGTATCTTCTTGAAGCACAAAGTTACCTGTATTTTTCTAACCAGTCATTTCCAAAAATTTGATTTGTATCAATAAATGAGATCGTTATTAAGTTAATAATGGTGTTACTACCTAGATAGTTTAATCATTGTATTGTTGATATTTGGCTCTTTGGACTGAGGAGTTTGCCGACCACTGCCTTAGGCGTGAGCTAGGAACGTTACTCGGTCGAGTTCAGTCATTTACTTTTCGCGCAGTAACAGTCCAACCCTATGAAAATGATCGTGGAAGATTTGGGAGCTACTGTATGTGCATGATGACCCTGAACCTGCTTCGGCGCAGAATGTAAGGGAGTGCAAAAATGCGGTTCGCATTAAGTTTAGAGGCCGCAGATTTCGGTCTTTGTCCCCGGGCGCAGAATACCCTCGGAACGCCACTGGCTTGCTCGACTGCTACGTCAGTGGTTCCAGGTTCAATACTAGATCGAGGTGGTTGGTTTCTTTCGGACGAATAAGAGATGCGCACGGAACGCCTTCCGTCAGATGAAAGGTGAAAACAATGGCCTCGTGTCACCTGCACCCAAAACAACCATTACTACATGGAGTAAAATGTACATATTCGGCAAAATTTCCAGGTGTAGGAGTTCGCTCCCTGGGGTCGGTAGTGCCCCAACAAAAATGTTGCCCTATGTTAAATAAACCTAGGTGCTGTAGTATTAGGTCGGCAGCTGGCTTTCTAAAAATACCGTCCAGTAAGTCGCCCATGTGTCCCAATTAGACAAAAATGGGCACACGACCCAGGCTGAGGAGGCCTTTAGCATGGTTAGTTGGCATGGTGCTGCCGATGTTTTTGTGGCTAATGGACTGTTTTGGGAAGGAGGAGCTCGTTAGGTCCATTAGAGGGATGTAGGTGGTTGGAAGCATCCGGGGCAGGGAAAGACAAAGCAGACGTGGGAGCTGGTTGTCTGTAAGGATATGTTGCTGTTTGTTGGTGTTTTAGAGCCCTTCAACTGCAAAGGTCATAAGAGCCCCGTCCATAGCATAGTTCGTATGCAGCGACTGCACAGACAATACACTAATGCGACGATTTTTGGGTATTAGCAGTACCCAGTTTTCCCAAGCGGCCGCCCATGTCAGTACTAACTGGGGTTGCGCTGCTTAACTTTAGTGATCAGACGAGAACTGGTGTGCCCAACGCAATTCGCCGCTCCCCGTAAGGATATGGTAGTGTGTGGGTGGACGGGGGCCTAGTGAGAGTTAGGCGGAATTGGAGGGCTAGAACCCACAGACCTGACCCTGCCATAGGCGGGATGAGGGTATGATGATGATGTGGACTGTTTTGGCCCTGGGTTTTCTCGGTATTGCATCTAACTATTCGTATCAGGAATAATGATCTATAAATCATCACTTTAGTCTGATATTAATGTTACATCTATTTAGTTTTCAATTGTTTTAGAACAATGGATCATTTTTCACTTTAATACAGCATCTGATCGACTTGCAAGAACTAATCTATAAATCATTCTGACAGGGCTTAGCATCATCCACTCACCGATGTAATATGATTCGAGAAGCTTTAAGATCAAATGACTGGATAACGTAAGTACTTGTCACGTTCATGTAGTTGTTAGTTCAACTCCAACTAATTGAAATTCTATTCAATTTAGTCTTGATACTTGGGAATGCCAACAAGATGGTTGGCTGGAGACTGTAAAAGTTCTCACTCATGTTCAAAATTATTATAATAATTTAGAAGCATTAAATGAAAATACTCCAGTTAAGCGTCAAAAGTTGGATTCCAATTCCAATGGTAATGTTGTGGTCTCGTGGTGTGTCTCAACGATTATATTTGTAGTTTACTCGTCTTTTACTTGATTATACTCGCCTTTTAATTTCAGACGACGTTGATCGAGACCTTTCAATTATGAACAATGGGTCAACTGTCCAAGTAAAATTGTTGTGTGGTGCTGACGTCTTAGAATCATTTGCAGTCCCTGGACTGTGGAAAGAGAAAGATGTAAGTACTTTAATACCGTTTATCAAAGACTCTGCAGGTTCGATCCTAGCCTAGGAGAGAGACAGGAAAGGAGGCCAAAGTACGCCTTCCTCCAGATGGGAAGTAAAGCCACGGTCTTGTCGTGCGGTGTTTACAGCGTTACCAATGCAGAAAACAACACTTTCTACCAGGAAAGTAAAACGATGTGTGCAGATTGGTAAAATTTCCAGATTTTGGAGCTGGACTATTGTCTTCTGACTTGTTTGATTGTTGGTGTTTTAGGACCCTTCAACTACAAGGTCATTAGAGCCCCGTCCACTTTATAGTTCTGATGCAGAAACTGCACAGACACTACACTATGGGCGACGATTTTTGGATACTAGCGGTATCCAGTTTTCCTAAGCGGCCACCCATGTCAGTACTAGCTGGGGTTGCGCTGCTTAACTTCAGTGATCGGACGAGAACTGGTGTGTCCAACGCAATTCGCCGCTCCCCTTTTGTCTTCTGATGGGAAATTGGGTTGGACACACCAGTTCTCGTCGGATCACTGAAGTTAAGCAACACAACCCCCGGTAGTACTGACATGGGTGGCCGATTGGGAAAACTGGGTACCGCTAATGCCCCAAAATCGTCCATTAGTGAGTGTCTGCATGGGCTCTGCATTGGAACTATGCAGTGGACGGAGATCTAATGACCTTGTAGTTGAAGGACCCCAAATTACCAACGAACGAGCGAAAAAAATTGGCTTCTGAATACGGTATTGTTCCCAGAAAGAGGAGAGGTCGACGTTAAATAAGCAGTGGTTGTGACATTAGGACGTCAGCCAGCTATGTAACAATAACGTCTAGCAGTCTACCTATGGACTCTGTGGACTGAAAAAGGAATCTTCCTATTCTACCACAAGAAAAGGCTCTTTCACGAGCGAGAGCTAGGATCTGCCTCTTCTGGAATCGAACTTGTGCAGCATGAGACTGATGGGCCCAAAAGTAAAGCACGCCATCATAACAGCGCATTTCATCTTCACATCCCTCAGTACTGAATGTTATGTCACTGAGGGACTGTCCTTTTATTATCAGATAATTATCTATGCAGATATTCTGATGTGCCTATGGTTTATTTCCAGATAGCGCATATTGTGGGGCATCATGGATTGGTCGTTATAACTAGAAATGATTGTAATCCTCTCAAGTTTATTTATGAAACCGATATATTGACAGAATACGAAGTAAGTAATGTTGGGTACGTTTTATGTATCAGACCGTTATCTGCAAAATTATCAATTTTGTTATCAGTTCTTTTAGCTACTATAAGCAGCATCTTTCTCACTGGTGCTGCTTAAAGTAAAATGGTATTTCATATATCAATTGAATCAGTTCTGTGAGACACTTTGTCAAGTGAATGACAGAATCAATGGCACTTACCATAAAACCTCCAATTGAACGCCAGAACGGTCTATTTTTCAACCCTTCTTCCAGGGTGGCGGTCTATTAGAGGTAGTGCTCAATTAGAAGGTGGTGGTCTATTTTTCAACTACCAGTATCTGGCGAAAATTTCGAGTGGACAGACACGAAATATTGCATCAAAAAAATGTGCATTTGGCGCCAACAAGATGTCCACATTAACATTCATAAACTACAAATATTTTTATCGTTTCAAACAAAGAAAAAAGCGTTATGAGAAAATCTTCGTTTCTTTCACACATGAATGTTAGATATGGTAAATTTACACAAGGAATTCATGAGTGGCAGTCTAATGGAGGTGGCGTTCAATTAGAGGTTCAACCTCTCTGCTGGAGTGGCGGTCTATTAGAGGTGGCAGTCAATTAGAGGTTTTACGGTAATTAATCTGTTGCAGAACCTAGAAATCCATCTCAATGAAACCTCCCTGGAACTTTTTCAATATTTTTTTTACTGCACATTTATTTTCCCACCCAGAACTCAGTTCAGGTAATTCTAGCAATGGTTCAGTTCTTGGACAAGGCATGAGTCTCACTCCTGTTGCATTATAGTTATTGTGCAATAGGTCAGACACCATGCAATATTATAAACGACAAAGCATTAATTTACCTGCCAAAATTTATACTTTGGTTGTAGCCTATAATGCAGTGTTGGAACAGTGGGGTAGACCGGCATCCCCCCACAGACAAACAACCAATATTCCTGCAGGTTCCAAACGCCTGACTGGGGTATCCCCAGCCAGAGCATGTTCAATGGACCCGACCCTGCCACAGGCGGGATAAGGGTATGATTATGATGACGATGGTTCAGTTCTTGGACAATTGCACTGATTGTATGTGGTGTGAGGGACCTGGCTGTAACTGATTAGCATCACGCTTTAATTCAGGAGCTGATTCTGAGGAAGGAAATTAGTGTAGAGTGCCCATTGACGGCCCACTGGTATTCAGTTTTGAGGCCCTAACGGCGGATGATTGGATTTTGAATGTTTTAAAAACATATTTGTCTTTTTCTTTAGAATAATATACATATTGTCACTGAATGGATTACCATGAATATCAGCGCTACACACATAAGGTGAGAAGGGAACTTTTAGTCTCTTTATAAAGTTTCATCGGTTTATGGTCCTTGGACGAGGTAAATGTAAACAGACTGAAATTCAGTCAACTACTGAGGTCCTTCAAGAGCATCAGAGAAGAGCAAATCATAGAATAAATGAAAATCGCCCACACTTTATTACAGAAGGCATTACATTGAAAGGAACATGAAGGCGTTATATGGATGGTACTCTAATTTCAGGCGGGCATTGCAACGGGACAGAAGTGTCAAATATTTACTGGTGGATTCTGTGATAGATTATATTAAAAGAAACAAATTATATGGAGTCAGCTCCGAGTAAGTACTGATTTAATTTTATCTGACCTGCTGGAAAAGACCATTTTTATCATTTGAAATTATTTAGATACGTATTCCTTTCATTCCTTGTCCATTCAGGAGAGGACAGGGGTGACCAACTACTGCTCTACATTATTTTGCTCACACATTTTCACTACCCACTTTCTGTTACTCTCACTCAGCACATTCCTTATTACTTCGTTGTCCATTTCTTTAAATTATCTCTTCTTTCCTGACTATGCCGATTTAACCCTAGAATGGTCAACAGGGGTCTGATTGACCCCAATTACTTTTAAGCCAAAATTGAAGAACACAGCGTTGACCATTCTAGGTTTAATGGATACCCGGACTTTACAAAAATACATGGTTCCGCCCACGGGCATCCAATTTGACACTCTTGAAATAGTAGAATAAAGACAGGAACGCAATGCTCCCTTCACTTAGCACAGTGTCTATTTCAAATCTGCACTGAAGCCCATTTAATTAGAAACGATAAGTGAAAACCGGTCTCGTTTCTCTTTAATTCCCAGCTTCTTTTTTCCAATTAATTCCAATTGCTTTTCTTCTGACACCTTCATCTATTAAGGAGCTAGAACCCTTTTGTTCCTTATAAAGTGAGTGTTTTATATAACAGAAAATCGTCATTCACAAGACTTCCTACTGGCCCGCGGAAAAATGTTGGGGACTCCGCGCTGTACATATAAGCAATCATGGTTATTGGTAGTAGGCAGTGCCGGATTTACCACTAGGCTAAATAGGCTAGTGCTTCAAAACCTAAGAATAGGGCCTCATAATTGAAATAGCCTAGGGCCTCTCAATATCTAAATCCGGCATTGGTAGTAGGTTAAAGAAGCCATGGTCGTTTATCTCCACTTTTGCACCTCTATTTCTGTTTTACCCAACACTCATACTTTCATGAGACATTTTTTCTCACCCAAATTTTGTTAGAAAAGTCTTACTTTATCATGTGACCCATCAGTGTTTGAACCGATTTTGAAATGAAAACTTGTGGGGAGAACCCTGCAGAAAAAGAACGGTTCTTGAGGAACCAGTGGAACCACATCTGTGCAGCGCAGAATTTTACAGTCGTCTTGATGGTTCAGAGCACCTTTCATCCGATGTAAAGTAAAACCGTAACCTCGAGTTTGTTGTTTGTTTGTTGGTGTTTTAGGGCCCTTCAACTACAAGGTCATTGGAGCCCCGTCCACTGTGTAGTTCTGATGCAGAGGCTGCACAGACACTACACTAATGCGACGATTTTTGGATACTAGCGGTACCCAGTTTTCCCAAGCGGCCACCCATGTCAGTACTAGCTGGGGTTGCATTGCTTAACTTGAGTAATCAGACGAGAACTGGGGTGTCCTACACAGTTTTCTGCTCCCCGTGACCCCGTGTCATCACTGCATGTGAAACAACCCTGCACTACATAGTGAAATACGTGGGGATCGGCAAAAAATTCCAGTTGTAAGAGCTGACCTCCTGGAGTCAAAATCTACCTTCGATAGTAGGGAGAAACTGCACAAACTCTAGAGAAGCTAAACTCATAATGCGGCCAAACACTGTCCCCATAACTGGGACCATATGATAAGCTGGACTGATTGGTTTGTTGGTGTTTTAGGGCCCTTCAACTACAAGGTCATTAGAGCCCCGTCCACAGCATAGTTGTTATGCAGAGACTGCACAGACACTACACTAATGCGACGATTTTCGGGTATTAGCAGTACCCAGTTTTCCCAAGCGGCCACCCATGTCAGTACTAGCTGGGGTTGCGCTGCTTAACTTCAGTGATCAGACGAGAACTGGTGTATCCAACGCAGTTCGCCGCATAAGCTGGATTGAGGAGCGTCCTTGCTCAACACTAAGTAATGGTCTAGCTTGTAGTAATGTACTAAACGGTTCCAGGTTAAAGGCTAAGAGAAGATGGGAGGTGTTTTAGTTGGGAGTCTGGCACTCAGTGCACAAATGCATTTAACGTGCCCTCCAAAAAACAATGTCTCCTGGATACTTACTGTTTTAATGTCTTTATCACATTTAATATTTAACCAGTTCTTATTTCAAAATCGGTCCAAACATTGTGATCTGCATGAGTGCATATTTAATTTGGTCACTATAAATTGGACTAATTACTGATAAAATGTTTTTTGTGTGCTTTTTTCTATGCATTGCTACCTTCATGATTGTTTAACAGTAAGTACTGCTTGTTGTTAACCCCTTCTCCTAATCCAGAGTCTGATATTTTGCCTCCGCCTTATGATGTGGTGAATGCGTCCGACAATTCACTTATAACACTTACCATTCCTGTTCCGACTCATAAATCTACTAGAAATCTCAATTGGGATAAAGTGGATGAAAATAAATGGAAAGGACACACCAGCACCAAGTTAGGAATAGTTAAGTCCAAATCGGAAACGTTTGTTTAATTGGGTTAAGGGCTTACCTAACAGTGCAAGGACTATACATGAAACACTGAATGGTAAAATTCGTTTACTGTTAAATATTCGACCAGAATTGATCCGTGAACCAGTTCAGTTTCACTCGATAGGCCCAGAACGATCGCTAACATTATTTTCTATGGGAGGCTTTTTGGCGCAAACTTTTGTTCAAGGCAAGGGGTCCCACAGCGGTTGGTAACCACTCTCAGTGGGTAAATGAGATAGGCCGCTCACACGCACACAGTCATTTGTGGCGACCACACGTTGCGGACTGTTTTTAATTGAAAATACACTGTATAGGCTGGGCGCAAACACTGCTTTTGCAGCGGCACTACTAAGGCAAGGCGTAAAATAAGACGCAGGGTGTAGCAGTCCTGCGAAATTCTGCTAGCAGGCAATCACTGCACATTGAATCGCAGTTTTTCACCATACTTGCATCAAATACCAAGAGAACTTCTCTGCTTCGCCCCGCTTTTTGTTATTGTCACGCCAACATCACGCAGGAAACTGCGGCATTGGCACTGCGCTCCGCAGGGTCACGTAGCGCAGACACTGAGTCACGTCACCCTGCGACTTAACATGCGCAACTACATACTGTACTATCATGTGAGCTGCAGACATTTATAGTGAGTCACCCTGCGTCACCAGCGGAGACGGCGTTTCATTTTGCGCTGGGCCTGAGCCACGAACTGCGGCAGTGGCCCTATCTCACTACTTGTGGCCAGTGGCGGCGTCTTTATCATCCCAAACACGAGATCACATTGCTGTCAGCTGTGGCAGCCTCTGGTGGTCACGTACAGTGACTAGTGGTCGTCACTTGTGGCCGCTCCAAGTGGTTGTGTGTGCGAGTGGCCGTAAAACGTCCTTAGTGAGTTGGTGAGAAGTCACTTGATCTTCGGAGGGCTTTTAGAAGTCTTTATATTCAATTGAAGAGAACTGAAACTAAAAAGTTGCCCATATTTGTTACGAACATGGTTTTTGTCTTTTTTCTTTGATACCTTTCAATTAAGAGTGATCTCGGATGGCCAAGGTTCAAACCCCTTTCATATAATAGATTTAAAAAGTATTTAATATCAAAACTTTCACTTGGGGATCTGGATGTTTATGGTATCGTCAACGGCGTTGTTGTTTGGGGTTTTTGGGCCCGTAGACATCGATGGTCATTAGGGCCCAGAAAGACAGGCACGCCATGGTGGTGTAAAGAACCATTCCACCATGGTGATATCAAACAGGGCAAAAGCCCAATAAAAATAATGAAAATAAAAAGGCAAAAGCCCAA